>JAJPUD010001384.1:159428-172708 GCA_023553655.1 Myrmecobius fasciatus
TTCTCTATATATTTTAGAAATGAGGCCTTTATCAGAATGCTTACATGTAAAAATGATTTCCCAATTTATTGCTTCCCTCCTAATCTTGTTGGCATTAGTTTTGTTTGTACAAAAACTTTTTAACTTAATATAGTCAAAATTATCTATCTGATGTTCAATTAAGAGTTCCAGTTCTTCTTTGGACATAAATTTATTCCATCTCCACAGGTCTGAGAGGTAAACTATCCTCTGTTCCTCTAATTTGCTTATAATATCACTATATCTAGATCATGAATCCATTTAGATCTTATTTTGATATGTGCTGTTAGGTGGGGGTGAAGCCCTAATTTCTTCCACACTAGTTTCCAATTTTTCCAGCAGTTTTTGTCAAATACTGAGTACTAATCCCAAAAGCCGGGGTCTTTGGGTTTATCAAACACTAAATTGCTATAGTTATTGCCTAGTTTGTCCTGTGATCCTATCCTATGCCACTGATCAACTATTCTATTTCTCAGCCATTACCAAATGGTTTTGATGACCTCTGCTTTATGATATAGTTTTAGATCTGGTACAGCAAGGCTACCTTCATCAGCCTTTTTTTCATTAATTCCCTTGAAATTCTTGACCTTTTGTTCTTCCAAATAAACTTTGCTACTATTTTTTCTAGATCTGTAAAATTATTTTTTGGGAGTTTGATTGGTATGGCACTAAATAAGTAAATTAGTTTGGGTAGTATTGTCATTTTTATTATATTCACTTGGCCTACCCATGAGCATTTAATGTTTTTCCAATTGACTAGGTCTGATTTTATTTGTGTGGCAAATGTTTTGTAGTTTAGTTCGTATAGTTTCTGACTTTTCCTTGGCAGATTTATTCCCAAATATTTTATACTATCATCTGTTATTTTGAATGGAATTTCTTTTTGTATCTCTTGCTGCTGAACTTTGTTGGTAACATATAAAAATGCTGATGATTTATGTGGATTTATTTTGTATCCTGTAAGTGCTAAAGTTGTGAATTGTTTCTAGTAGTTTTTTAGTTGAGTCTCTAGGGTTCTCTAAGTATACCATCATGTCCTCTGCAAAGAGTGATAATTTGGCTTCCTCATTACCTACTCTAATTCCTTTTATCTCTTTTTCTTCTCTTACTGCAAAATCTAATATTTCTCATACAATATTAAATAGTAATGGTGACAGTGGGCAGCCTTGTTTCACTTCTGATCTTATTGGAAATCGTTCTAGTTTGTCTCCATTACATATGATGCTTGCTGATGGTTTTAAGTAGATGCTACTTATAATTTTAAGGAAAAGCCCACTTATTCTTATACTCTCTAGTGTTTTTAATAGGAATGGGTTGGATTTTATCAAATGCTTTTTCTGCATCTATTGAGATAATCATATGATTTTTGTTAGTTTGGTTATTAATATAATTGATTATGCTGATAGTTTTCCTAATATTGAACCAGCCCTGCATTCCTGTTATAAATCTTACTTGGTCATAGTGTACTATCCTGGGGATGACTTTCTGTAATCTCATTGCTAATATCTTATTTAAATTTTTTGAATCAATATTCATTAGGGAAATTGGTCTATAGTTTTCTTTCTCAGTTTTCTCCCTACCTGGTTTAGCTATCGGTACCATATCTGTGTCATAGAAGGAATTTGGTAGTATACCTTCTTTCCCTATTTTTTCAGATAGTTTATATAGTATTGGAATTAATTGTTATTTGAATGTTTGGTAGAATTCACATGTAAATCCATCTGGCCCTGGAGATTTTTTTCTTAGGGAGTTGATTAATAGCTTGTTCTATTTCTTTTTCTAAAATGGGGCTATTTAAATAATTTATTTCCTCTTCTGTTAACCTGGGCAGTCTATATTTTTGTAGATATTCCTCCATTTCATTTAGATTATCAAATTTACTGGCATAAAGTTGGCCAAAGTAACTCCTAATTATTGTTCTAATTTCCTCTTCATTGGAGGAAAGTTCTCTCTTACCATTTTTGAGACTAACAATTTGATTTTCCTCTTTCTTTTTTCTAATCAAATTAACTAGAGGTTTATCTATTTTGTTGGTTTTTTTTCATAAAACTCTTAGTTTTATTTATTAATTCAATAGTTTTCTTATTTTCAATTTTATTAATCTCCCCTTTTATTTTTAGAATTTCCAATTTGGTATTTAATTGACGGTTTTTCTAGGTTCTTTTTCTAGGTTTTTTAATAGTAAGCCCAATTCATTGATCTCTTTTTTTATTTTATGCAAGTAAGCATCTAGAGATATAAAATTACCCCTTGTAACCACTTTGGCCATATCCCACAAATTTTGGTATGTTGTCTCATTATTGTCATTCTCCTGGATGAAACTATTGATTGTGTCTATGATTTGCTCTTTCATCCATTCATTCTTTACAATTAGATTATTTAATTTCCAATTAACTTTTGGTGTATTTTCTTCTGGCTTTATATTGCATGTGATTTTTGTTGCATCATGATTTGAAAAAGATGCATTTACTGTTTCTGCCTTTCTGCATTTGATTTTGAGGTTTTTATGCCCTAACACATGGCCAATTTTTGTATAAGTTCCATAAACCGCAGAGAAAAAAGTAAACTCCCTTCTGTCTCCATTCAATTTTCTCCAAAGATCTATCATACCTAACTTTTCTAACAATTTGTTTACCTCCCTAATTTCTTTCTTATTTATTTTGTGGTTTGATTTATCTGATTCTGAGAGAGCAAGTTTGAGATCTCCCACTAGTATAGTTTTGCTGTCTATTTCTTCTTGCATCTCTCTTAATTTCTCCTAGGAATTTGGATGCTATGCCACTTGGTGCATATATATTTAGTATTGATATTGCTACATTATCTATGCTATCCTTTAGTAAAATACAGTTTCCTTCCTTATCTCTTTTGATTAGATCTATCTTTGCTTTTACTTGATCTGAGATCAGGATTGCTACCCCTGCTTTTTTTTGTTCACCTGAAGCATAATAGATTCTGCTCTAGCCTTTTACCTTTACCCTGTATGTGTCTTTATGCTTTAGATGTGTTTCTTGTAGACACCATATTGTTGGATTCTGGTTTTTAATCCAGTTTGCTATTTGTTTCTGCTTTATGGGAGAGTTCATCCCATTCGCATTCACAGTTCAAATAACTAATTCTGTATTTCCTGCCATCTTATTTACCCAAGTTATATTTTTCTCTTTCCTTTCCCCTTTCTCCCTTCCCCCCTCCCCACTTTTTTGCTTTTGATGACCACCTCCCCCAAACAATCCTCCCCCCCCTTTAGAGCCCTTCCTCCTTTTTTTACTCTTTTCCCCTGATTCTTCTATTTTCCCTTCTATTAGTCTATCCCTTTCTTTTCCTCCTTTCCCTCCCACTTCCCTATAAGGAAAGACAAATTTCTCTGTGAAACCAAATTTTAGAGCCCAATCTCATGAGAGTAAGATTTACACAATGCTCATCTCCATCCCTTCTTTCCCTCAATTATATTAGGTTTTCTTTGCCTGTTCATGAGATTTTACCTTATTTTTACCTCCTTTTTTAAAAAACCTTATTTTACCACCTTTTCCCTCTTTTTTCCCAGTATGATAGCCTTTCCACCTCTAGTTTTCTTGTTCATATTATCAAAATAATATCAAGTTATACCCTCAATCTTTCAGTATCCCCATAGTAGAAATATAGTTCTCAAGAGTTTTTTTCCTTTTTACCTTTTTATGCTTCTCTTGAGTTCTGTGTTTGGAGGTCAAATTTTTTTGTTCAGATCTGGGCTTTTCATTAGAAATAGGTGAAATTCACCTATATCATTAAATGACCATCTTCTTGCCTGGAGAATAATGCTCATTCTAGCTGGATAGGTTATTCTTGGCTGTAATCCAAGTTTCTTTGCCTTTCCGAATATCTGGTTCCAAGCCCTTCAATCCTTCACTGTGGAGGCTGACAGATCATGTGTGATTCTAATTACAGTTCCTCGGTATTTGAATTGTTTCTTTCTAGCTGCTAGCAATATCTTTTTCTTGGTGCGTTAGTCCTGAAATTTAGCCACGATATTCCTTGGGGTTTTAATTTTGGGGTCTCTTTCAGGACATGATCGGTGAATTCTTTCAATGGTGATTTTGCCTTCTGATTCTAAAACATCAGTGCAGTTTTCTTTCATGATTTCCTGGAAGATAGCATCTAGGTTATTTTTTTCATCATGGCTTTCAGGAAGTCCAGTAATCCTTAGATTGTCTGTCCTAGATCTGTTTTCCAAGTCAGTTGTTTTTCCTAGGAGATATTTCATATTTTCTTCTATTTTTTCATTTTTTTGTTTTTGTTTGACTGATTCTTGAAGTTTTATTGAGTCATTCACTTGCATTTGTTCAATTTTAATTTTTAATGTATTATTTTCTTCAGTTACCTTTTTTAGCTCCTTTTGTAACTGGCCATTTTGTTCATTGCATACTTTATCCTCTTCACCAATTTTGTTTTTCAGTGCATTGTTGTCTATTTCTAATTCACCAATTTTGTTTTTCAGTGCATTGTTGTCTTTTTCCCTTTCACCAATTTTGTTTTTCAGTAAATTGGTGTCTTTATCATAATCTCTTTTGGAGGTCTTCTTGCACTGATCTCAATTCATTTCCCCATTTATCATCTAGCTCTCTTTTGAGATTCTTTATGTAGTCTTCAGGAAGGCCTTGTGAAAGGGGAGCCAGGTCATATCTCCCTTGATGGCTCTCTCTGGAGTTGCTTTGCTTATAGGAACCTCAGGATCTAGGGCCTGCCCTTCTTTCTCTCCAGAAAAGCTGTCTATGGTGAGGACTCTCTTCTGCTTCTTACTCATTTTTTTAAAAAAAAAACTTGGGCTCTGTTTAAAGCCGAGAAGTGGTGGCTGTGGTAATTTGCCCTGGGGCAATTCGGATAATTAACTTTTGGTGCTGGGCTGGTGGCACTAGGACCTTGTGTTTGCAGAGGACCTTGCCTTTTACAAAAGGCAGATCTGCCAAAGCACCTGCCCACAATCAGAGCAGAGTGTCCCGAGTGCCTCAGATACACTCCCCAGGTGCCACGCTTAGTCACGCCCAGTTTCCTATCCTGTCTCCCGGAAGCCCGGCAAACTGCTCAACCCCCTGTATGACTGAAACAGACCTGCTTTGAAGCTCTTCAAAGGTACCTTCTGCAAGAAATGTTTCGTAGTCCAAATATTTCTGGATTCTTTGACTTAAAAATCAGTTCAGAGGCTTAACTTGCTGTTGATTTGAGAGGTCAGAGGAGGACACAGAGAGTTGCGTCTTCACTCCGCCATCTTGGCTCCCTCCCCCCCAGTAGTTCCCAGGGCAGTTTTCTTTCATGTTTTCCTGGAAGATAGCATCTAGGTTCTTTTTTTCATCGTGGCTTTCAGGGAGTCCAATAATCCTTAGATTGTCTCTCCTAGATCTGTTTTCCAAGTCAGTTGTTTTTCCTAAGAGATATTTCATATTTTCTTCTATTTTTTCATTTTTTTTGTTTTTGTTTGACTGATTCTTGAAGTCTTATTGAGTCATTCACTTCTATTTGTTCAGTTTTAATTTTTAAAGTATTATTTTCTTCAGTTACCTTTTTTAGCTCCTTTTGTAACTGGCCAATTGAATTTTTTTGTTCATTGCATTCTTTTTCCATTTTACCAATTTTGTTTTTCAGTAAATTGTTGTCTTTTTCCATTTCACCAATTTTGTTTTCCAGTGAGTTGGTGACTTTTTCCTTTTCACCAATTTTGTTTTCAGTGAATTGGTGTCTTTTTCATATCTCTTTTGCAGGGCATTATATCCTTCTTGCACTGATCTCAATTCATTTCCCCATTTTTCTTCTAACTCTCTTTTGAGATTCTTTATGCAATCTTCCAGGAAAGCCTTGTGAAATGGGGACCAGCTCATGTCTCCCTTTGTGGTTTCCTCTGGGGTTGTTTTCCCTTTAGGAATCTCAGAATCTGGGATCTTCCCTTCTTTCTCTCCATAAAAGCCGTCAATGGTGAGAGCTCTCTTCTGCTTCTTACTCATTTTTTAGAGCTTGAGGTCTGTTTAAAGCAGGAGACCCGCAGCTCTTCAGTTTGCCCTGGGGCAGTTTGCATAGTTGACTTCTGGTGCGGGGCTGGCTGGGCCAGGTTCGTGCTCTCAGCTGCTCTCAAGCCACCCTTTACCAAAGGCAGATCTGCCAAAGCACCTGCCTGCAAGCAGAGCAGAGTGGCCCAAGCGTCTCTCAGTGACTTTCCGGGTACCTAGAATCCGTCACACTCCGTCCCAGCTCCGGTCTCCCACCCCGGCTGCCACTGCCACCTGAGCTCAGCAAGCTGCCCGATCCCCTGCCTGTTGGAAACAAATCTGTTCCAGAGTTCTTCCAAGGTAATTTTTGATGGAAATGTATTGTACTCCCAAGTATTTGAGGGAACTTTCAGTCCAGAATCAGTTCAGCAGCTTAATCTGTTCTTGATTTGAGGGACGATCAGAGGAGCTTACAGAGAATTGTGTCTGCACTCCGCCATCTTGGCTCCGCCCCCTTACTTGGTATTTTTCTCTGTTATTTGATTTATGACCTGGTATTTTCCTTTCCATAAATATATGAAAAGAAAGATTCTCACAGGATGGTAGCACTGGAAAGATCCCCAGAGGCTGTCTAGTTCATAGATGTCAAATGCACTTCTCTGTGTGGCCTGACCCTCTCTTATATAGCAAGTAATGCAATATAGGTTAAACACGTACAATTCTTTGAAACATATTTCTATATTTATCATGCTGTTGAAGAAAAATCAGATCAAAAGGGGAAAAAATAAGAAAGAATAAAAACATGCAAACAAACAACAACAAAGGTGAAAATACTATGCTGTGATCCACATTCAGTCTCCATAATTCTCTCTCTAAATGCAGATGGCTCTTTCCATCAGTCTATTGGAATTTCCTTGAATACCTCTTTGTTGAAAAGAGCCGAGTCCATCACTGTTGTTCATCACATGATCTTCTTGTTATTATGTGCAAATGTTCTCTTGGTTCTGCTCATTTCACTTAACAACCAGTTATATGTCTTTTCATACTTTTTCTAAAATCAGCCTGCTCATCATTTTATATAGAACAATAATATTCTAATACAATCTTATACCATAATTTAGTCAGCCATTCCCCAACTGAGGAGTATCCACTCAGTTTCCAGTTCCTTCCCACTACAAAAAGGGATTAATATGCAGTTTTCTAAATCATTTTGTGACTCATAGGCATCCTTTTTTGTAGAGTTTAATGGTTTTTTTTCCACTTGAGTTTGTTATCAATGAGCTAGGCCAATCCCCTCATTCTTCAGATGTGGAAACTAGATCTATAGAAGTGAAATGATAAAAATCATACAATAATTAGTGACAGAACTAGAACTAAAACTAGAACAGATCTCCTAACTCCCAGGCAAGTGTTCCTTCTATACCATGCTCTTTTTTTTTTTTTTTTAAACTCTTCCTTCCAATGCCATATTAACAGACTTTCTCCCAGGCTTATTTTTTTGTTGCCCACTTTTTCAGTTTTATTGCAAGGGTGTCATGCTTTCTTCTCCTCTGGAATTGTAAAAGTAAGACATGGTGTCAGGTTTTTAATTTCTTTCTCAAAAGTAAAAAATGAAGGTACCTATTCTCACCACTGCTGTCAAGTAGCAAAAAGAGGAAGTAGAAGATAAGCAGTATGAAGAGGAGGAATATCCCCAGGTTTTTGTCTTTGAAAACTAATCAGGGCAAAACCTCTTGGAAGTTTTAGACTCCTTGAATTTCAGCCATCAACAAGATTTCATTGATCTAGAACTCTTATACAACTGTAACTCAGGAGCAAAACACAAATGGGCTGTGTTTTGCCTTTTCTCTATTGGATAGGGGATTAACTATTAATGGAAATATTACATTTTTATCACACCAGGATGTCCTAGCAATACTGAGTTGGGAAAGGAAAGGTGCTACATCTTCATGCATTGGGGTTTGGACTGGGCATTATCATTTGCTGGATTTTATAGAAAGGAGAATCCTAGATTTGGAAATGGGATGATCATGGTTCCATTTCCTACTCCTGGATTTCCTAGCCATGTGGCTCTCTGCTGACCCTCAATTTCTTCATCTATAAAATGGGAATAATAATAATAACACATAATTCTTAGAGTTGTTATAAGGATTAAATTAGTTACACACACACCCACCCCATATATATATATATATATAAATGAAAAAACTTTTAAACCTTAAAGTGTTATATACAGATGTCAACTGGAAATAGTAATATTTGTATAGTGCAGGGGCAGCTAGGTGGTGCAGTGGACAGAGCACCAGCCCTAAAGTCAGGAGGACCTGAGTTCAAATCTGGCCTCAGACACTTAGCACTTCCTAGCTGTGTGATTCTAGGCAAGTCACTTAATCCCAATTGCCTCAGCAAAAAAAAAAAAAAAAATTTGTATAGTGCTTCACATTTTTTAAAGCAATACATGTTAACCTTATCCTAGCATAGGAGACCCTGTGAGGTAGATATAGCTCTCAGATTCTTTGCTACATTAAAATTCTATAGCTCTTTGATTTGCTGTTAGCCCTAAATGAATCATAGTAGTTTAGCACATCACAGATAGCCAAAGATATGTTTAGCTAAAGGCCTATTCAAATTTTCTGGCAAGCATCCTTCTCACTGCAGATGGGTTAACTTATCAGCATATATAAGCCTTACTTTCAGAACACCAAGCAGATTTAAAGGCTAAATAAAGAAGAGAACCCTGGGTTTTTGGTTTAGAACCAGGTATTCCTATTTCTTGATGCTTAGAAGAATCCCATTTGTTGGTAAATGTAACAATACTAGCAAGAGTATTGCTTCTATCTGCTCTTCTCCCATCTCAGTAGAACATTTTTTACTAACAACCCAGCATGGAGAGAGAAAGGTGACATTCTGTTATAAAGATGCTGGTTGCTGTATTATACTTTGCTCTAAAGTTTTCTCCATAGCACAAGCAAAAAAAAAAATTGAAAATTAATTTAGTTCACAAACATTTCATTGCTGAAAAAATTGGAGTCACTGTGGAGTTGAGCACTGCCAAGCTCAGTTACTATGATGGGCAAAAACTGTATGGTTTGGACTTAAGATTGAATTGTATGTCCAGCTGGATGTGGAAAAATACTTTATTAAAGCGAGGATAAGGAAAGCTGCCTAGAAGAGAGCTACCATCGAGGATCAACTTATATCCTTTAAACAAACTAATGTTGGACACTCAAGTGTGCCATCGAGAATGAATTAAAGCAATGTTTTTTGCCTTCTAGATGTTTTAGAAATCACTAATTAATTTATGTCATTAATATAGGTCAGTAATATAAGGACAGTCCTGGGCAGTAGATGCCAGACTGAAAAACCAAAATACAGAGGAATAAAGGAAAGTACCCAAAAACACATACTAAGAAAGACATCTGTTTTTAGTGGCAAAAAGATGACCTTATGGCTGTTGGGAGGCACTTTGGTCTTATTTCTTCCCTTATTTTATCAACTATATACTTCTCAGGGCCAAAAGACCCCAATAGGACTAAAATGCTCTCTTTTGTGTGTGTGTGTGTGTGTGTGTGCACGTGCATGCATTTTTAAGCTATTCCCCATAGAAAGCTATGTGAAGGAATGCTATCTCCTGAATAGACTCGGAAGACTGGCTCATAAATTGCACACATATAAACAGAAGCTATATATCTAAAAACACAATGATGCTAGAGGTAAAATGAAAGAGTTGTCTTTTGTGGGCTGGTTAATTATGACATCTCTTTCAAGCCAAGATTATTTTGGGTTTATAGTGTTGATGATACTCCAGAGAGTGGAAAACTTGGGCCCAAGTTCTGTAAATATTTTCCTAGCAATAAGACACCTTATTTTTGGACTCTACAAAGAAGGCGAGGAAGCTTCATTGTTGGAAACCTTTGAATCAAAAATACAGAGAAACTGAAAAGTAAACCTGGAGGATAAACTGGAAAATGTAAATAGTATGATTTTTATGAATCTAGCTTTCTATTGACATTGGATTCAAAGAAATGATTTTTGCATATATAAATATTTGAATATTTGTTATGTGTGAGAACATATAAGAATTTCATTCAAATCAAGTCTTTCTTCCTCCTTCATCCCCTTGGCTTCCAGTGTTATTTATTTTTATTTTTATTTTTCTTTGGTCTTTTCCAGATCATCTCTACCACACTGCCTATAGCTTGTTTTATGGACATAGAAATCAGGATGAATGGGTAAAGGATTTGGTTAAAATTTCATAATGCTCTTGGTGGTTTAATATAAAATAGATAAAGTAGATACTTTATGACAGGCAAGTTGATATAGTGGATAAATAACTGGCCTCAGCTACAGAAAAACCTGGGTTCAAGTCCTGCCTTTGTAATCCTTAACTTCTTAACATCCCAGGTATTGAAGAGATGGTGCCAATCTGCATAGGTAATGTTAATTCCTCCCTGGGAGTGCTCTGTACCAAATAAATCATAGTTCTAATGGGGAAAAATGATATTTCATATTTAAAAAACTAGATCACCATGACATCTCTCCAATCTTTATTTTCTTCATTTCTAAAATGATGAAGGGATTGAGCTGGATCATAAAATCCTACCTTTATATCTAGAGGAGACCTTTGATTCATTTTACATATGAGATAACTTAGGGATGTGAGAGAGAGAGGCAGTTTGCCCTAGGTCACACATTGTAAGTGTCTAAGATGAGATCTGAACCCAAGTGGATCAGAAGGCCAGCACACAGCTTGCTATACATGATCTTATTCACTCCCAGATACTCTCTACATCCTTTCCTAGTGCTGAAGTCCTGTGCTTTTGAAAAGTCTTTGTAAAAATTGTAATAGCAAAACTCTTATAGTGGGAAAACTTAAGTGAAGTGATTTTTAATTTTAAATTCACATAATTGATAGTCAAATAGGATCTGGGCTTTAGGTTGTCATGCTCCCAAACCTGGGCTCTTCCATGTTACAATTTAAGCCTAGAAATCATGGATTTTTCTTCTTTTGATACATGAAATAAAGTGTTGGTATTACAGATGGTTTAGACAATGTCAATTCTCAGTTGTTCATGGAATCATTAATTGGAGGAGGGGAGAATAGTGGGAATAAATAAAATGTCCTTAAACCTCATTTTAGCTATTAACTTCAGGCATCTTCTCCCATGTTCCCTTCTTCCCCACCTTCTGTCGTCTATACTCACAAATGTTGCTTAGAGTTGCAGCATATTTGATCTGTTTTGGCTGCTTTACCTTTTTTTTTTTTTTCCTTGACCCTGTTCCTTCTCTACTGAAGAATCTTAAAGGAATCACATGATTCATATGTGGACTATAGAGGTGGGATTATGGGAGAAACCTTTTTAATGGGGGAAAAGGTCATCTCAACTAACCATCTTATTTTAAAATCTAGAAACTGAATGAATGAAGTAATGAAACTATTTTCTCAAAGACACATAATTAAGCTGGGTAGTAGGATACTACTAGAATACAGGACTGCTAGAATACTGATTGCTAGTCAGTAAACTCCAGTAGCTCTCTGTCATCTCCAGAATCAAATATAAAATCCTCTTTAGTGTTCATTTTAAAAAATTTGAGGCATAGTTTCTGCATAATTTTATCATTTTATTAGTAAGGTTAACATGTTTATTAATCGAAGGATGTCAATAGCTCTTTTGAATTTCAAAGATGACCTCATGGTAGTGTGCTTACAGTTTATATGCCCTTGAAAGAGTAGGTGTTCCTGAGGGTGACGATCAACTTTGATTGTTTAACAGTTAATGACAAAAATGAATATTACAATGAGAGTCTAGGCTATAATACAATGTTGGTTCCAGGATAAAAGACTTGGATCACTCAATTTTTGATCACTAGGCCTGAGTAAATCTCTTAGAAAGATGAATTCTCACACTGATTGATCTCTAGATGAGGAAGTAGAAAAGGTAAAAAACCTTGGTCTCAATACTATAATTAGTTATTAAATACAAGTTTTAATTAAATACTCTCACTAGTTTCCTTCTCATCTTTGTAGATTTTTTTATTTCACTGAAATCCATCTTTCCACTCCCATAGGACAAAACTCTCCATTTCTCAACTCTGAGCATTTTCATGGCTGTACTTCATACCTGAAATGCTCTCCTTCCTCATCTCTGCTTTCTGGTTTCCCTGACTTCCTTCAAGTCCTAAAAAAAATCCCACTTTTTATAGGAATCCTTACCCTATTGTGCTTACTTGTAATTCCTTCCTTTTGTTGATTATTTCTTATCTATTCTGTATAAATCTTGTTTATCCATTGTTTTTCTGTTGTCTCCCCCATCTGACAGTGAATTCCTTGAGAACAGGGCCTTTCTTGCCTTTCTTTATACCTTCAGCACTTACCACAGTGTCTACTAATAGTAGGTGCTTAATAATACATAGCGATAAATGGATTCTGTCTAGTGCTTTTTCCTTTTGAGAAGTTAAAAAGTCTACACAGTCTTCAAGCTAAGTAGTCATTTGCTGATTCATTTAGATTACAAAATACAAAATCCTAGTGACCAAATAGACCTTGAGGAAGAAATTGAGGCACACAGAACTCTGAGACTAATGAAAGTAGAGAGGCCATTCTAGACTACTAATTTCCTTTTATTGACTCTTACATTATTGCTCCACTTCTTTATCTAAGTAATTACCATGTTTCTAGACATAGATATAAATAGACTTTGCATTACTAACCTTAGGGGATCTTAATTTTTAGATTGATCTACCACATTATTGTTTTAATCATATAGACCTTATATTATTCTTCATTAATTCATTTGTTCTACAAGAATTAAATGTTGTGGGTGAAAGATGAAATGATTGAAGAAACAAAGGTTTGAACTTCAACACTTATTGATTTATTAAGCAGTGCATGCCAATTGCTCACAAATAAGGAACAGGCTTCCTCCTCCTAATTTCAGCACTGGACCCTAAATACAGGCAGAAACAGATTTCCATTTATTAAAAGTAATTGATCAAATAAGACCAATTAATTAAAAGAAAACAATGTAGATACTAAGTTAGGTAATATGCTTTCTAATTGGAGGAAAGTTTGGGGACTTTCCAAGTGGAGGATGGAAGCAAACAGGTACAGTTCCCTGAAATCAGATAAAAGAGGTGTCCCATTCCCTAGGTGTCTGTAAACAATCAAAAGAACATAGAAACAATAACTGATTGATCAGTATAAGACCAATTTTTACATAAAACACATGGTTGACTGAGATGTGTAATTGCAAGAAGAAAAAACAAAGCTCCTTGTATCTATCAATCTTTGAATCTAACTAGGTTTCTGGT
>JAJPUD010001384.1:173108-197381 GCA_023553655.1 Myrmecobius fasciatus
AGTATTAAGGGTCTGTAAGCAGTAGGTAGAGGTGGTCCAGTTCCCCAGCCATACAGAACTAGATTCAAACAGTGCAGTAAAATTTCTCCTAATTCCCACAGTTAAATACAGTTTTCTCACAAAACAGAAATTAGACTAGACCCATAACTGAATAGAAAAGAAACTGACTTTGCTCCAGCATTGAGTCACAAAATGGAGTTAGTATGGTTTGCCTAATTCCCACTATCACTTGTTGTTCTAATGCCCTCATGTTGTGTAGACTTTAGTACTCTAGACCTCCTCTAAACCAACCAGCAAAAGTACTTCAGGTGGGGGTGCTCAGGGCATCTTTTTGTACTTCACACATAGTAACTACTTCATAAATATTTGTTGAATGAATGAATGATATGCTTTTAAAGTTACTTCTGTAAATTGAGCTCCAGAAAAGAGAAAGCCACTCTTTAGTCTGGCTCTGCAAAACTATATGAAGCATATTACCTCTGACAGAGCATTTCCAGATGTGTGCTCCTATCTTGAAATGAAAATCTTCTGTCCTATATTTTGAATTTTCCTTCCCATCAATATTTCAAGTCCTTGTCAACTCAGATATAGAAGAAGAACACAAAAGGACAAAAAAAAGAAATGCCTTTGGTAGAAAATAACTCACTTCATTATCCCTTTTGCAGTTCTGGCTTGTGGATTTAGAACTAGAAAGTCATCTAAGAGTCAAACCCACCAAAAAAAAAAAAAAAAAGCAAAATCATGTAAGCCAAGGGAAAGCAAACATTGATGAAGGGATAATTAGCAATATTAGATGTTGCAGAAAGACCAGTTAATGCAAGAACTGAGACTAGATCTTTGGGTTTATATACACAGGTCTTTGATTTATTTCAGTAGGTTTGTTATTTTATTAATACTGATATATCTTCCAGATACAGATCATAGCCACCCTATATTTTATCCCATGTGATTCTTGTGCAAATTCTCCTGTACAACTTCCACAGCTGTACATCATTCCAGAGAACTTCTTCAAGATCTTTTTAAATAACAAGCAATTCTTCAATTTGTATTCCTTCCTCTGAGTATGAGTGGACCTTCTCGCTTCCAATCATACATTTCCTTAATACCATTCCTTATTCAATTCCTACATGGGGGCTCTCATTGGAGATTGTTGCACTCTTACTTGTGCTCACCTAACTCTCTCCATTTTATCTATGGGTCATCTACAACTTTGATTTTTCATAGGTTGAGGTATTCTAAAATTTACAACCATATAGCATCACTAGGAGAACACTACTGGTGGCAACAAAGATGGGGTGATTTAATCATCATGAACTTAGAAATGTAATGCCCTTGTTGGAGAATAGGGATTGTTTCATCCTTACGATTTATATCTACCACTGCAGCTAGCACCTTACCTTAGTGAAGAATGCTTGTTCATTAATTCAAGAGTTGTTCTGGTCCAAAATGTGTCTGCCTAAAGCCAACCTGGGGAAGAGCCTTGCATGATTAGTTTGGCTGGTCCATGGACTGATGGACAGTTAGTCACTGGGCCTAGGCTGAAAGCCTTCCAAGCTTTATAAAGTCTACTTAGGCACTGGCATAACCTTAAGGAACCTAAGGTTCCTCCATGCCATGATCTTAGAGTAAAGGAAGTACTCTTAGTAAAGCCAGTTATTTGTGCTTAACATTAAACTAATTATGACGACTTGTAGATAAAAGCAGGCAAGGATTCTTCTATAACAACAAAGGGATGCTTAAGGCCTTAGGTTTCCTCTAGCCACTTTCATTTCTCATCTCCCAATTTCTTTCCTGTGGGACTTATCCATTCCAGTCATTTCCCTGTTTCCTGGCTACTGTCAGTACCATCTACTAATCCCTTTTGTCAGTAAATGTAGAAAAGAAGAGTCTCTTGAGGAGTTCTTAATCTTTGGTTATTATATAATCCTTTGGCAACAGTGTGTGAAGCTCATGGATCCCTTTTCAAAGTAATGCTTTCAAATAATTAAGATAGAAACAAATAGGATTATGAAAGAAACCAATGGTTATTATAATACAGGCATCAAAATATATTTTTTTAAAAAACAATTTATGGATCCTAGATAAAGAACTCTTCCTTTAAGACAGCTATTGATTTTCTTCTCTGCTACCTCTGCCCATCAGTTATGGTGCTTGAGCAAGGGATAAAGCAAAAAGCATATCAGCAGCCTGTGATTATCCTTATTTTAGCTTTCAACAAAGATTCTAACCAAGAATTGTTCAATATTATTCTAACTAATTTAGCTGAAGAAAAAGATAGAAATATAAATACAGTTTTTGCACTGTCCATTTATTTGTATGAGTTGTAAGAGAGTTTTTCAATTCTTTGGGTAAAATTTGGAAAATGATTCTAATTCTCTCAGCACAAAGGTGGCTTTTGTATGGGTCTTTCCATGCTAGTATTAGCCTGGAATTACTATTCAGTGCCTTTCCAACTAAAGCTTATTCTAGACTCCATCTTTTTTTCTTCCTCCAATGTGGGAGAAAGACACACTGAAAAATTCTAAAAAAACTCAAATAATTCAAATGGTCTGTGATGGTCCTCTCTTGCTAATGATGATTTTTTTGACCAACAACTATAAAGAGATGGATTTCTCCCTTCTTTAAGGATAGAAGGATAAAACATACAGCAGCACATGATATATTTATTGGTTACAGATCTAATAGCTTCATTCTATAAAGTACTAAGCTTTTTTCATGGTTGTCTCCCGTTTTGAGTTAGGTATGTCTTTCTGGTTCTGGCTGTTGATGATGGTGACTAAACTGTCTTTGTTATTTTCCTTTTCTTGTTATTTAATATACCTTCTGGTGGAAGGAATGTTCAGCGTAATCAGAATCACAGAATCAGAAAATTTGGGAGATTAGAGGAATTTCAGCAACCATTTAAGCTAAGTCATACAAGCCCAACATAACATGACTACTATGTGGTTATCCCACCTCTACTTAAAGACCTTCAAAGAAGAGAGTGCTACCATTTCTCAAGACAAGACATTCCACTTTTGGACAGATCTGATTGTGAGGACTTTTTTTTTTTTGACACCCCACCTAAATTAGCCATTTTGTTATTTCCACTCCTTGTTTCTGGTTCTGCCACAAGGACAAATAGAACAAGCCTAATCTCTCTTCCAAATGACATTTCTTAAAATCTTTGAATACATTTCTCGTTTTCTCAGAAGTCTTTTTTTCTCCAAGGTAACGATGCTCAGTTCTTTTAACCAATCTTCATATGCCATGAACTCAAAGCTATTTATCATTTTGGTTGCCTTTCTTTGGACAGTCTCTAGCTTATCAATGTTCTTCTTAACCATGGTACCCAGAACCCAACATAATATTCTGTATGAGGTCTGACAAAGACTGAGTGCAGAGGGATTATCACCTCCTTGTTGGAATCTTCCTAATGCAGTTCAAAGCAAGATTGCTTTCACTTTTTTTCTTTCTTCCTGCTGTCACATCATGTTGCTGACTTCTATTGTATCAGCACTCTAGATCCTTTTCAGAATAACTGCTACCTAGCCATATCTCCAGTGTTGTACTTTGTGGAGTTTAGGATTTTTTTTTGTAATCAACTTGATAAGAATGTAATCTCATTAGATTTAGCTCAGTGCTCTAACAACATTTGAGGATCTTTTTGGATTATGACTGTCTTTCGATGTACTAGCTGTCCCTCCTAGCAATGTTTTTATACAAATCATTGATAAAAATGTTAGTATAGGTCCAGCTACTTGGGGTATCTACTAGACACCCTTTGCTGTATTGATACTTGACTATTAATAATTATTTTTTGAGTCTGACTATCCAGCCAGTTCTGAATCCATTTAATTGCATTATCATCTAATCCATATTTTTCTGTTATGCTCTTCAAATTGGCAAAGATAATAAAAGATGGTAATAATATTAGAGGGGTAGAAAGACAGGCATACTTATGCATTGTGGGTGGAGCCATGAATTGGTCTGACCAGTCTGGAAAGCAGTTTGGAATTATGTGAAGAAAGAATCCAGAGATTCTACTGCTGGCAAATACCCTGAAGATAAAATCCAAAGTCTTCTGGCATTTAATGTTTTTCACAACCCTAAGGGTCATTGACAAAAAGGAAAGTTCCCATATGTACTAAAATAATTTGGCAACTCTTCTTATGGTAGCAATTAACTAGAAACAAAGTACATGCCTATTAGTTAGGCAATGGATAAATGGTATGGTACATGAATGTAGCATAATATTATTGTGTTTTAAGAAATTATGAATGTGATGAATACTGATACATCAAAAGATTTATATGAACTGATGAGAAGCAGAACCAGCATGGGAATGTAAAGAACAGCAAAGCAGTTGAATTTGGATGTAATAAATCATAATGACCAAGCTTGTTCTCAAAGAAAAGAAGAAAGAAAAAAAATATTTCTCTCTCCTTTATTGAGGTGTGAAACATTGACTGTAATGTCAAATGTTTTTGATATGCTGATTTGTGTTGCTGAACTGTGTGCCCCTTCAAAAAATTCTTTATTATAAGTAGTGGCTCTTTAGGAAAGTGAGGAAGGGAGGTTTCAGTAGTAAATCTAGGTGAGATTAAAGACAGAGAATAAACAAAAAATTATTTTAAAAAGAATTGTGAATAATCACATAACTGTTTTCCAGGTGTGTAAGTAGCATGGAAGCTTTACATACTATTAATTACCAGAAACCTTTCTTTCCTAAATGATAATTGCACAAACATGAGATAATTTACTGGGTTTAATGGATTATTTCTCTGAGAGTCTCAAAATACTTCCACTCTATTTTCAAAATGTTGAAGACAGGAATGATTAACATTTCAACCCTTTTGTTCAGTAAGATAACTTAAGGGATCATAACATTTAGAATCATTATTTTGAAAGGGACCTTAGAGCTCTCCTAGTCCAAACCCCTTACTTTTACACCTGAGGAAACTGAAATTTAGGGAAGTTGTGCCCAAGGCATTAAGTTAATTAATAGCCTGATGTTTAATGCTGTGTTTTTCCTACCATGCCTCCCAGGGTAGCCAGATTTACTTAGCTTCTAGAGGCCAATTTTATTGATGATGTCAGGAAGTCTTATAAAGGCAGCAGAACAATTCTGAACTTTTGCTTTTTTCCCCACATCTGATGCAACTGAGGTAGTTATTTTGAAAATCAGATGTAGTACCTACATGGATTCTGTTTAGTGGAAGTAAGGATTTAACACCTATACTAATGACAACTTGGAATGGGAAAGAGGCAAACCTAAACAGAACAGCAGGACAAGCACACCCATTAGAAAATGTCATGTATGTGGGAAAGATCTTACTTATGCAACTTATCTGGATAACAATCCATCATCTTTGCCCAATTAAATAACCTATTCAAAATTAGTACATGAATAAATATCTTTTAATGTTTTCTGTTTTTTTATTTACAATGTCCTGTACATAATAGTAATTATATTGTCATGTAGCAGTTATTTGCTCTCTGTGTGTGTGTGTGTGTGTGTGTGTGTGTGTGTGTGTGTGTGTTGAGGTGGGGAGCCCTTAACTGATTTTTCTCTGTCATTCTTAGAGTTGATCTCACCAAAGAATCATGGCAGTTCCTATTTCCTCAGATCACCAGGCAACCATCTTCTCTTGTTCTTCTATGATGCAAGAACATGAAATTCCTGTCTATGTGGGGATTCAATAACTGTGCCAGAAATAATTTCCCCTTGAACTGTCAGTGTGAATCACTGGCATTATAGTTATCCACCATGTGTAACAACAGATCCACTTCCCAGTCAGGCAAGACAAAGCAGTGATGGAATTATTATCATTAGTGAAATAATGCTTTATGGCTTTCTCTTTGCACACCTTGTCGCATTTGATCTTCATGGATAACCCTGTACAAGCTCTGTAATTCTGGAGAACAGTGGTACTTGCTGTTTCATCTTTTCTGCTAGGGAACTTTATTACATGATGATGGGCAACTACAACACCAGCTCTAGAACACTGTCTGGCAAGGAGCCAGGCACTGGGGAAAGAAAATGCAGGATTTTCAGGCTGGGAAGGATCTTAGAAAGTATTTGTCCATCATTTGTTACCAGGGATTGCTTTTTGAGTAGGTAAAGGAGGGTGGAAATATATTTGGAAATTGCTTTAAGAACAAAAATAAGAATAAAAAAATGAGGCCAATTTCAACCTAGAGGGCAAAACTGAAACCCAGGTTAAGAGGGATGCTGAAAGAACTGAGGATATTTACTATAGAGAGGAGAATACTTAGGAAGATATGATGCTTATCTTAAAATACTTGAAATTCTATCATCTTGTAGTTCATTCTACGTAGCTTGGTGGAATAAAGCTTTACAAATTATGGGGAAATAGGTTTCACTTCAAGATAAGGAAGATCTTTTATTGCCCCAGAATAGAATGGCCAACCTCATGAAATAGCAAGTTCCCTAGTATCAGAAGTGTTTTAGCTCAAGCTAGATACTAACTTTCAAGGATGTTGTAGAGGTTTGAGGAAATGGACAAGATGGTCTCCAAAGACCTTTTTACTTCTGAAGAGTTTAATTTCATAATAGTATTCATATTTTACTTAATATATATGTAATGTATTAATATAATAAGTTTAAGGTTTGAAAATACATTACAAATATCTCATTTTTCTCCTCAAAACAGTCTGGAAGGTAGGTGCTTTTATTATTCCCTATTCTACAGAAGAGGAAATCAAAACAGAGATTAAGTGACTTAACTAGTCATACAACCAAGACCAGTGGTCTGTTCACTGTGTGATTTCTAACTTACTCAAGAGCTTCAGAGTTGGAGCTAAAACCCAGATGTCTAAGTAGCATTAATTTTCTTCTGTTTCACAGAGGATCTACTGTATCCACTGTTAAAAAGTTTCATCCTCTTTCTGCTCTATTTTTCCCCTTACTTTATCCTACCATAAAAACTAAAGAGGGTGCATCACAATGGATAGAGCACCAGCCCTGAAGTCAGGAGGACCTGAGTTCAAATCTGGCCTCAGCCACTTAACACTTCCTAGCTGTGTGACCCTGGGCAAGTCACTTAAGTCCAATTGCCTCAGGGGAAAAAAGACTAAAGAGGCAAGATATGGACAGGTAGATGATCAATCATGTTTGGTAAAGGAGGAAGAAAGGAGAAGGAAAGAAACATCATTCTTTTTTCCCTTCACCTCAAATCCTGTGCTGGTCATCCACTTAGAACAAAGTAAAAGATAGGATGATTCAAACTAGTATGGATGAGGTCCAGAGGTAAAAAGTACTAAAAACTTTTGTTATTCTCCTGGAACACTGTCTAATCTTTCCATGAAGAACAAGCATCCCTGACTTGACCTACTTATTGACCTACTGCTGATTTATGGAAAGCCATGTGGTGGCTGCTTGTTTCTCAAGGTGACATTGATCTTTAACATATATGAGACTTACCTTTAAAAACTATTGTGGAAGAAAAACTCTATATGTTATGTGTTAGCTAAAAAACCATTCCTGCTTGAAGGAGAGATCCAAAGGACCCAAGGTAATCTCCCCAGATAATTGAAATTCTCCATGACCCAAGCAGTTTCCACTTAAATTCTAAATTCTAAAACAAGAATCATATAATAAACAAAACAAAGGTACATATTTTAAACCTAGTGTTTTTTTTTCCTTACAGAAAATAAAAGATTCGACTTTTGATGACTGGAAGAATATTCGAGGACCTCGGCCATGGGAAGATCCTGATCTTCTCCAAGGAAGAGACCCACAAACTCTTAAGTCCAAGCGAACCTGAGTGTGCTGACTCAAGCTGATTTTTAAATCAAAATGTTATTATCTGGATATCCCTGTTTGCTCCTGTGTCTAAGAAGGCAAATATTACGTACCAGAATAAGCCAACACATGAGTAATTGAATGGCAAACATGTCTTAAAAAAAAAAAAATAGCAGAGCTCTTTGTACTTTCCATCTGACCCATTTACAAATGGAAGTAATTGCACTGAATGGACACTTTTCAATAAAAATAAGTGTACTTCATTGAGAAGGATGTGAACATTTTTGGCTCTTTCTCCATTTTTCCCCTTATGATTTGCTGGGACAGTATTTTGACACTTCAGACTGCTTCATAATGAGAATATTCTGGGGTAGTAACAGAAACCAAGAAGTCATGAGTATGCCTATTCTATGAAGCACCAGAGAGCACTTTTTTTTTTTAAAGTTATTGCTTTATTTTTAGAACTTGGCTTATTTATCATTTGCAGCAATGTCAGTAAGTAATTGTTTAAAGGCAATCATTTAAATGCCATCAGTCTCTGTGAGTACTTGATCTACAGACTATTTCAGGCTATATATTTTTCGGTAGAGCATCTTAGTTTAATATTTGGAACTAAGAGGTAACTTTGGGAAAGCTTTACATTCATTAGCAAATCTCTCTAAGCCTTTTGCTCATTGGGCTGAAATGAGCATCTGGAGAAATTTAAATGCGGATATTTGGTATTAAGATGTAGTGGCTCTCTAGAATCAAATACAAAGTCTTCTTTTTGATATTCATTGCCAAGTCAACAAGCATTTATTAAGTACCTGCTATGTGCCAGACTCTATAATAAACTTGGGAGTACAAAGAAAGGCAAAAAAGTCTCTCCTCTGAAGGATCTCACAGTCTAATGAAAAAGACAACATTCTAACAACTATATACCAATAAGATATGTATGGGATAAATTGGCATAGTCTCAATGGGAGGATTGGAAAAGGCTTCTTGTAGAAGATAAAACTTCAGTTGACACTTGGAAGAAGGCAGAAGGTAGTGATGGGGAAGAAGAGAGTTCTAGTCATGGGTAACAACCAATGAACATGCCATGAGAAGTCTTATATGAAGAACAACAAGGAGGCTGATATCACTGGATCATTTGATACATGGAGTCAGGTGCAGGCTGGAAGGGTAGAAAGGAACCAGGTTATGAAGGGCTTTAAAAAACCAAACAAGTAATAAGAAGCCATAGGAGTGTATTGGATGACTTGGGCTTTGGGAAATTCAGTTTGCCAGCTAAGCAGATGATGAATTGGAGGGAAGAGACTTGAGGCAGGGAAACAAGCAGCAGGTTCCTTAGTTAGTCTTAACATGAGGTGATGAGTGCCTGCCCCTGGGTAGTGGCGGTGTCTGAGAAGAGACCCCCTGCTTAAGAGATCAGAAGCCAGACTGCAGAGAATGAAGGAGAGAATGACAGGAAGGCAAACAGGACACTTATTATGTGGCTTTCTGAAGGAGTTCAGTCACAAAAAAGAATGGAGATGTTGGACAAGAGCTAGCAGGAGTGGATGGATGAAGTGAGTTGTGTGTTTTGTGTTTTTTTGGTTTTGAGGATGAGGGAGACATGGACATTTTTGGTAGATTGTAGGAAAATAGCCAATAGACTGGGGAGCTACTGAAGATAAGTGAGAGGGGCTTCACAGCCAGGCTCCAGGTTTATGACACATTATCCCTATATTTGCAGTCCAGTTCATGCTAAATCATTCATCTCTCTTCACATGATTCCATCTCCTACCTTAATTATTCAATTCAACAAACTTCAAACCTATTTGTTCAAAGCACTCTGGTTAAACTCTTGTTTTAGGATATTAAAGTCTTGTATACTTTTGTATGAATTACAAATGGGCTATACTTTCCACAGAGCTTTTTGCATTTGTAAAAAGCACTTGCCTATACAGATGTATCTCTTAATTGTTGGAGAATGTTACAGTTATTTTCATACTTAAAAGGGTTAGAAAATCGCCACAGTATTCCTAATCATTTTTACTACCCTCTCTCTTCTTTCCAAGAACTGAAATCAATTATGGCACAACTGGTTTCTTAAAGATTGCCTACCCTGATAAGTTTTGAATTCCTGAGAGTGGTGATCAGGATCTTTGAGAGGGGTTGGAGAGAGTAGGGTCCTCACAGGGGCCTATGGTGGTTCAGTGCAACATGTGCATATTAAAAGACACATTAAAGTCAACATACTCTCTTAAAGGCATATATATATATTAAAGAACTGTATGGAAGTCACTATGCTAGGTACTGTAAATTCAGAGACAGAAAAGAAAAATTAATCACTGCTATCAAGGAACTTATTTGAATAAAAATGGGCATGGCATTTATTACCCAAACCAATCCTTTTTTTCCCCCCTGCTTCAAGCACTGAGATTACTTTAAATATTACATGAAAATAGATAGGCATTTTCTATATATCATAGTCATAAATCCACATTGTAAGATTCAACTGTACCCCACTATAGTCTGACCTGCGGCAAAAAATTACCTCCAAGACAATTTTTTCATTTACCTGGGAACTGGCAAAATTTCACTATATTTCTAATTTCTTACTAGTTGCATAATTAAAGGAGACTGGATTACCTACTAGTAACATTTACCCTCTTATAGTGTGTCAGTAGATTTAACCATTGGGTTATAGCACAGGGCCCCAATTATTGTAAATTATTCATAAATCCATTCCATCTTTCAACTTTGCTGAAAGGTGGTCTCTTCTTTAGATTCTTCTTCTGATAGAGGAGATTGTCTCTGCCTCCAGGCTCTATCTTTTAGAAAGGGAGTTATACTCTGCCAAGGCAACCAAGTTTATACCCCTAGGATATGTCTAGATCTTGGAGCCTTTTAACTACTGGTTCCAGCTCAGACTGACAAAACCAGGTCTATAAAGTAAAGAAACAGCTTCTTTCCCAGCTTCTAGGCAGCTGGCTGGCTGAGCACCGGCCTAGAGCAGATGTTTATTTTAGACACCTTCCAAGGAAATTTTCTTCATAAACAGCCCTAGTTCCCACTGTCCCCTTTAAAGCCCCTTTTAGTTCCTTTCCAAAGCTAAGAAATAATCAAGCCTTTGACAGCAAAATAATGAAATAATGTTTCTCCCACTGTTTGCTCCCCCTCTATTCACGGACATTTTCTTTTAAATTATAAATAGACTGAATCTAGGTAGTGCCATTTGAAGGTAGAGAATGAAAGGATAACTGAGGATTTAAAGGAGACATAGATTTTGAAATGGAAAGAACTTTAGAGATCATCTAGGGGTGGCACAATGGCCTGAAGTCAGGAGGACCTGAGTTCAAATACTGCCTCAGATACATATTAGCTGTGTGACCCTGGGCAAGTCACTTTACCCTGTTTGCCTTAGTTTCTTCATCTATAAAATGAGCTGGAGAAGGAAATGACAAACCACTTCAGTATCTTTACTAAGAAAACCCCAAATAGGGTCAGGAAGAGTCCAACACTACTTAACAACAAATTCAGCCCCCCTCACATTACAGATGAAGAATCTGAGCTTGAGGCCAAATGACTTCAATCAATCAATGCATGTATATTAAGGGCCTACTATGTGCTAGGCACTGTGACAGGTGCTGGGAATACAAGTACAAAGAATGAAACAATCCCTACTCCAAAGAAGCTTATATTCTAATGAGACAAGTACATGTATAAATATGTGTTGCATAAATTTAAAATGAGTAAATTCAAATGTATACAAAATAATTAAATGCAAGGGAATTTGTAAGGAAGGACACTAGCATTTGGGGGAGGAGATGGAGAAAGACCACTAAAAGAACTGTTTGAGTTGCCCCTTAAAGAAAGAGAGGGAGAGAAAAGAGTATGTTCCAGGCATGAGGAATCACACCTGTAACTTGCCAGTGCAAAGTCACAAAGATGGCAGATGGGAGATAGTATGTCCTATGCAAGAAACTAAGGAAGGTCAATTTGATTGGATTGCAGAATACCAGAGGGGAAGTAATATTCTATGAAACTGGAAAGATAGGTTGGAGCCAGGTTGTATAGGGTTTTAAACATTAAACAGAAAATTTATATTTGATTACAGGGGCATTAGGAAGGCGCTAGAAAGAGTTGACTAGATGTCACAGGATCAGATCTAAGCTTAAGAGAAAATTACTTGGTGATTTGATTATGTTTCTCAAAGCAAGAGTTAGAAAGCTGATGGGAAATGGCAGTACATAGATGGTAGCAGATCAGAAAAAAGACTGAGGTGAAGAAGTATGGTTGGATAGATTTGGAATTAGGTAAAATGAGCTGTCATCTGTCAAACAAAGGGAACAGAAGTAGTAGTATCAGTGATACCCTAACAAGGTAGAAAATGGTAATGGTGAAGCATTATAAGTCTAAGATCAGCTAGATACAGAAGCAAATAATGCCAGTATAACCCCCATTCTTACCTACCTAGAGGAGATAGGGAGAGAGAGTCCTTTCCTTCTATTGGTTGCAGAGATATTTCAGCAGAATTTAAGAGAACAGAGTCAGAGAGAGATTGTTGTTTGTCCTTCATTCTCGAAGAAGATCATGACATTAGAGAGTGACATGCAAATGAATTGTATTGAAATGAGGGAGGGCTGTGCAATGTCACCTGCCTCATTTTCTCCTCCAGTCATCTGGGGCCAGTGGCCAGATATAGATCAGGATGACTGAGGATGGCCCTGGGTACAGTGGGAGACCTCGATCTTTTTAAGCTAAGTTCTTTAACAGATCTCAGTTTGACTGAGGCAGCACCTATTCAGTGATAAAAGCTAGGTAGTAATTGAAGCAAAGAATCTCCTCTTTTACCTAGTCCAAAAAATATCTAAGTGCTTGAGTAGTTGACTGGATCTCTCATAGCATGAGACATTTTTTAGGAAACTGGTCTCTTCATGTTCCTTGTACTCTAGAAACTGTTAAGAATGAATTGGTGAAATGGTTTTCCTTGATTTGAACTTAGATTCTCTCTTGCTCCGAACTGAAGACCTGGTTTGCTCTTGATTATTTTTGACATATCTAATCTGTAGAATTTTCTTCAATTTCTGTTTACTGTTTTGTTTGAATAAATAAATTTATTCTATTCACTGAGAGGCAAAGACAGAAAGACAGACACACACAGAGACACAGAGACAGACACACAAAAGACACGCAGAGACAGAGAGAGAAAAAAGAGACAGAGAGAGAGACAGAGACAGAGAGACAGAAACATTGGCAGAGAGAGAAAGACGGAAAGAGACACACAGAGAGAGAAACAGACAGACACAGAGAGAGAGACACACAGATAGGCAGACAGATAGACAGACGTTGGCAGCAATGTAAAGGATGGACTGCAGTGATAAGAGTTTTAGAGACCAGTTAGGAAGCTTTTGGAATAATCTAGATAATAGGTAATAAGAGCCTGAATTTAAGTGTGGGCTTCAGTCAAATGCAAGAGATTTTATGAAGATAAAAACATCAAGATTTGCCAGTTGTTTGAATATATGGGTTGAAGGAGAGTGAGGAGTCAAGAATAATGCTTAGGTTATGACTTGGGAGACTGAAAGGATGGTTTCATGGGCTTGGACAGAAATAGAGACACTTGAAAGAGGGGAATGTTTAGGAGGGGAAAATATGAAATTGAATTTGAGATGTGTCTGGGACATCCAGTTTGAAAATCAAGAGGCAATTGATGATGATTGACTAAAGCTCACAGGAGAAATTTGGGCTTGAGAATGCCAGCTAACTAGTAGATAATGCACACATACACGTATGTTTATATACACATATGCCTTCTGCATAGAATTGGTAGTCAAATCCACCAAAACTCATGAGGTAAGAAGAAATTAGAGGGAGAAATAAAGTGGGCACCCAAATCACACTGGTTGCAAGTAGTAGAATCTTTGAATCCATGTCCTCTGACTCCAAACCCAGTGTTGGATACTGTTTAATCTCTTTTTTTTTCCCTGTGACCCGACTAGTGGGAATGCCGGTTTGGAGACTTATGTCATCAATACAGACCAATGACTCTACTAGTTTATCCTACATGCAGGAGTTCTTAAACTTTGGAGCTGTAAACTTTTTTGTTTGTTTTTTTTTAATTTGGTAAATACAGTTATTTCAATGTGTTTTAATGTATGCATTTCAGTCTAATAGGTTTTTCTTTCCTTTGTAATCCTCTGAATTTTATTTTATTATTTTGAAATATTCTGAGAAGGAATTCATAGACTTTACCAGATTGCCCAATGGGTCTACAACATAAAAAAAGGTTAAGAATTTCTGTCTTACAACTCTGAGATACCACTACACACCTGTCAGATTGGCTAAAATGACAGGAAAAGATAATGATGAATGTTGGAGGGGATGTGGGAAGACTGGGACACTGATACATTGTTGGTGGAACTGTGAATGGATCCAACCATTCTGGAGAGCAATTTGGAGCTATGCTCAAAAAGTTATCAAACTGTGCATGCCCTTTGACCCAGCAGGGTTTCTATTGGGCCTATATCCCAAAGAGATCTTAAAGGAAGGAAAGGGCCCCACATGTGCAAGAATGTTTGTGGCAGCCCTTTTTGTAGTGGCTAGAAACGGGAAACTGAGTGGATGCCCATCAATTGGAGAGTGGCTGAACAAATTATGGTATATGAATGTTATGGAATATTATTGCTCTGTAAGAAACAACCAGCGGGACGATTTCAGAGAGGCCTGGAGAGACTTGCATGAGCTGATGCTGAGCGAAATGAGCAGAACCAGGAGATCATTATACACAGCAACAACAATACTATATGATGATCCTGATGGACATAACTCTCTTCAACAATTAAATGTTTCAAACCAGTTCCAATTGTTCAGTGAAGAAAACCATATATACCCAGAGAGAGGGATGTGAAATGTGGACCACAATATAACATTTTCATGCCCTCTATTGATGTTTGCTTGCATTGTGTTTCCTTTCTCAGATTTTTTTTCTTATAGATATGATTTTTCTTGCACAGCAAGATAACTGTAAAAATATGTACATACATATTCAATTTGTCAAGTATTTTAACATAATTAACATGTAGTGGACTTCCTGCCATCTAGGGGAGGGGTGAGGATTAGGGGGGAAATTTTGTAACAGAAAGCTTTGTAAGGGTCAATGTTGAAGAATTACCCATACATATGTTTTGCAAATAAAAAACTTTAATTAAAAAAAAAAGAATTTCTGTCTTAGAGAGTTATTGTTGTCCCTTGTTCTGGAAAGTGACCAAGATGGTATCCCTATGTTAGAGTCAAGTTACAGATTGTCCAAATTTAGCTGATCAGGCCAATACAAGTTCAGAATGCTCTGTCACAAGTCAGACACAAATAATCCCTATGAACATTTGAGGTAGACTCTAACTTTTTGCATCTCATGTTTCCTCTGAACTAGTTCAATTCTTCTTTGCTCATAGAGCACAGAACTTTCTCAGATAAAGGCATTCCATGCTGGTTGCTAAGAGAGAGGCACTCAGAGATTAAATTAAGAGGTGATGAGCATCTGAATTAGCATCTAGGTGTTTATAAGAATGGAGAGAAGTTGACAGAAGTGAGAGGTGCCACTGGAAACTGCAAACATGAGGAATTCAAAGAAGTATGGAAAGACATATGAATTGATATACAATGAAGTAAGCAGAATAAAGGAGGCAACATAAATAACTACAGCAGTGAAGAGAGCATAAAAGCAAAACTGTGGTTATTATAGCCTAAATTCTCCCTAGAAAAGAATTGACAAAATTCACTTTTCTCCCTTCTTTGCCCAGCATGGGGTTTGACTAGTATGGAATATCATAAATACTATTAAACACCACTAATCTGGGGCAGCTAGATGATGCAGTAGACAGAGCACCTGAATTTAGGGGGACCTGAGTTCAAAGTTGGCCTCAGACACTTAGCACTTTCTACCTGTGTAATCTTGGGCAAGTCACTTAAAATAAAAAAACCACAGCAACAAAAAGCAATGTTGATCTGTTGGTTGTTTCTGCTGAATTGTTTTTTTTTAAATCCCTTTTTAAAAAATATATACAAAGGATACAAAGTGGAGGAAAGTGGGCTATAGTCAGAAATGAAGGTTATGTAAAACAAAAGATATCAATAAAAATAATATTTAAAAAACCCTTAATAAGAGCATTGATGCTGTAACATTGCTTATTTCATGACTGTCAGATTAAGGACTCACATGTCACCAGACTATAATAAACTGTGTGAAAAGGAGTGATGACCAGGCTGTTAGGAAATGTCAACAACCCATTGATTTTTTGCACCTATCTGTAAGACTGAAGTATTCGCTTCCTGTACATGACTCATAGAAGGGAGTGCTGCTTAGAGAACTGACAATTTGGTGGCACAAAGTGCAACCCCAATTCTATTAACAATTTGAAAAGCCACTTTATCTATTTGAGAGGGATGATTAAATCAAATAATAATTATTCACACTGATGAAAGTAACATGGCATGATATAATCAGAAGGTGCATTAGAGCCCAGGTAGTGCTGATATCTCTTTTTTGACAGATGAAGAAACTGAGACTTAGCAAGATTATATATCTTGTCCGATGTTGTGCATTATAGTCACTGGTAGAGTTGAAGCCTGGAGCTAATGATGCCTGGTCCAAGGATCTTTTCACTCTACCTTGTAAAGTTCTATTCATCCTTCAAGGCTTGATTTAAATTCTGTTCCTCAAACATTCTAACCCATTATAATCTCACCCTCCTCTATGTCTGTCAAACTCTCATAATCTGATCCATACTATATGACATGAGTGTTTACATTTTTGTATAATCCTCCCATCATTTCATCTGTAACTTTCTTTTCTTCCCAACTCCAAATGCTTTTTCATCCCCTCTATCTGGGAAAGGCAGCATGGTATAACTAGACAGTGGTAGATTTAAAATCATGAGACTTGTGTTTGAATCCTGTTTAAGTTTCAGTTGCTCAGCTTTAAAATTCAGATAATAATACTTGCAACACCTTTTGCACAGAATTTTTGTGAATAAAGTGATTGGTAGGATTTCAAGGTACTCTCCACATTCCCCCCATTTTTTTATCCATCAGTTTGGGAAGTTTCAATGTGGAACCTCCATTAGATGAAAACCTGCAATTCCTCCATAATTTACAGCATTACAAAATTGCCCAGGGCACGAAAAGATTAAGCAATTTGTAGTCATTATGTGCTATAATGTCATATAATGTCTCTGGGGCTCAGTTTTCTCATCTGTAAAAATAAAGGATGCTGAGTATAGATAGTTTCCAATGCAATTCCCAGCTCCAGGAATTAGACTAGCAGAAAGGAGGGAAGAAAGAATTATGGCAAAGAGACAACATGAGCAAAGATGTAGAAAAAACAATGAGTCCAAGGGATGTGTAGATAGTACGGCCTTTAAACCCAAGTATGTGGGACCTCTGCCCCTGTACCACAGGGTTCTTTCCTCTTTGGAGCACTCTGCACAAAATTACTAAGTGGTGGGGACACCCTCCCCTGGGAAGCCTCTGTCAGGATAAGATTTAGGCCCGGTGAATTTTCACTGGGAAGTGTGAGAGGAGGAAATTAAGTGCTATTATTTATCATATTTTACAGGTGAAACTGAGGAGGATATAGTGAGTAAGTGACTGAAACAAGATTTGGATTTAGAACTTCCAGTTCCCCAAGTCTAGAGATGTCTTCACTGCATTGTCTAGATTAGACATCTCAATCACTTCCTTTGAAATCAAAGACTTAGTTAATCTGGTTTTGGAAACACATCTTTCAATTTTCTTTTGCTTCAGAGAAGAGGGACTAGAAGTAGGCAAGAAAGGGGTACTGCAAGGAATTTTGAGAGATAGGTTGATTTAGAGCAGTCTACCCCCTTACATATGCTAGCTGTATGACTGTGGGTAAGTCACTTATATCCCAAGACAGAGAGTATTTTTCTATTTTGACTATTTATTCCTATCAGTAAAAATGTTGTTTATTAAATTGTTTGCATAAATGATATTTATTTATATTTATGTACATATTTATTTATATACATATATTATTCTATTAATGTTACATTAGGATGCAGAAAATGTCACTAAAAGGAGATTGAGATGAAATAATAATTTTACCATATTAACAGTAGAAATTCTTTTTTGCTCTCACTAAAATGTTAATTTTTAAAAATGAGAAGTGTGATTAAATATGCTTTATTATTTAAAAAAAGCACAACCCAACAACCTTATTGTATGTCCTAGCAACTAGAGTAGACATACATAATCATTATTTCAGTAATTAATTCTTCAGCTAATTTGATTTATGTAGTTAGCCAAGCATGTGAATTTTTAAAGCTACTTTGTTAAACGATACTCAAGACAAGAATCAATAATAATAAATCAGTGAACATTTCTATATTAATCATTATTAACTATAAGTTAGGGACTGAGCCTATGAATTCACTCTCCTAAGGAGCTCTAATGTGAGGAACTTCCCTTTACCAAGGCAGGCCTGCATCTTCTCTGCAAGTTATAGACAGAGAGACTTACCTAGAATACCCAGAGGCTTTGACCTACCCAGGGCCACATGGCCAATATGTGTGAGAGGCAAGACTTGAAATCCATGTCTTCTGACAATATCAAACTGCCTTTTTATAATTTTTACTACTTTTAATATTATTTCTCTGGTGTAGTTATTTCCTTCCATACTTTATTCAGAATTGGGTATTGCTTCTCTATTTCATTTGCCCAATTAAATTTATACAATTCTATTCCAGCCACATAGGCTTACGAATTATTCTCCAAACTCCATTTTCTCTGCCTTTGTGTGTTTGTATAGTCCTTTCCCCAAGCCTAGACTCCTCTCTATAATCTCAATTTGTCAGAAGCCTTTTTTTCTCATTGGATTTAACTTAAGTTCACCTCTTCCCTAGCCCTAAATTCTCTTCTACCTAAATTTTCCTTGAGTTCTTTGTATCTTGACCTTGCACATATCATAACCTACCCATCATTATAGTTGTCTGTATATGTCATAAAGTGTAAGCTCCCTGAAGGAGGGATTGTATCTTTATCTTTATAGTTTCAGTGCTTAATCTATGAGCATGGACTAAAGAGCTTGCTGACTATGCTTGTCCTCATATTTTACCAGGGACAGGCAATTTATTCCCAGATAATTAAATATAGGTTACATAGAAAATAAAACCATTTGAAGTGAAGTTAACAACTGGGAGGATTGGGAAAGGACTTTTTAGCCTTGAAGGGTAAAAAGATTTATAAGATAGAAGTAAAGGGAAAGAGAATTTCAGGCATGAGGGATAGCTTGTGCAAAGAGATAGAGAAAGGATCTGGGATGTTACATATTACATTGTCATGTGAGAATATTAATCCTTTTTTCCACTCTCAATTGACTATTTTTTTATGCAAAATATCTCCATAAAAGTCATGTTGTGAAAGAAGGCATAGATTTCCCACCCTAATGAAAATTAAAACCCCCAAGAAAAATGAAGTTAAAAAAAGAAAGAGAATGCTTCAATCTGTGAGAATATTAATGTTTAAATACTGATATTAATAGCATACTCTCTATATTATGAACAGTTCACTGCTTTTGATGTCCTGCGCTTGCTTCTTGGAATTTCTAATACATCTCATATTGGCTGCCTCCAAATTCTGGATGATTTACTGCAATTCTTAATAATTCACAAAATTAATTACCATTTCAAATTTGTTCTTAAAATATATCATAATGATGTTATAGCAGTAATCAATTAAATTTTAAAATTCTCCTGTTTAGAGAAGGAACAAATTGTTGTTGTTCAGTCATTTAGTCATGTCTGATTCTTTATGACTCTATGAATGATAATGCACCAGGTCCTTCTATCCTCCACTATTTCTCAAAATCTGCCCAAGTTCATGCTTGTTATTTCCATGACATCATTCATTGACAACTGCCATAAAAGTATGCATGCTCACTAGTTGATTCTATTGTGTAGGATAAGGTCTTCTGTTATATAATGTTATATTATAGACTGGATAATTTGTATAGAGGGTAGAATATTTTAGTTTTGTACATTTCACATTTGTGTATGTGTTTAAACTGTCATAAATAATAGTTCCTTTAAAAGGAAAATTTTTATTAGGAAAATATTGTTTCAAATTTGTAATAACATTTGAAACATTAATTCTATATGATTTAATTTTCTTATAATTTTGTGGTTTTTGTTTATTTAATACAAAGCGACTATTTTAATTTTGAGAAAGATAGTTACTGTATCTGAAATTTCAAAAAACAGGGCATGATATAATGCAAAGACAGTAGACTCAGCATTCCATCATCTAGCTAACACAACAAATAGTATTTTTAAAATGACAATTTAAACTTTAGTATAAGATACAGCAAAATTATCTTTAAAATTATTTATTATTTCATGAAAATAAATATTATCGGGGCCTTCTATTGAAGGAATTTTTAAGGTTTTTTCCCTTGTGAAATGTACCACAAGAGAGTTCTGGTCTGTAATAAAGTTTTTTTTAATTGTATTTTATCCTTAGTCTAAAAATGGAAACAATTTCAGTTTTTTTTGGAATTTAAATTATTGAGGAGTGATAGAAGACTATTTGATATGGTCTAACTCCCAGGTATCAACTATTGAGTGTTGAGAATAATTTCTGAAAATGAAATTATGGATATTTGTAGCATGATAAGAGATTATGGGCAGGGTAGAAGTTAGTGAGATCCATCAAGGTATAAACTATTTTTTTTGGGGGGGATATTTGAAAAATAGTGTTTCAAATAGCCAGGAGGTAGGGTTGTCTATTCTGTAACTTTTAGTGCTCATATCTATTGCATGGAATTGTCTTGTGGTCCAGTGGACTACTATAGTTATCCAAATTAGACAGTCATTTCAGATCTGTACATTTTAGCATTTAAAACCATAATATTTCTTAAGAAAAGGTAAATGTTTATAAGTTAATTATTCCAAATCTTTATTGATAAGTCAGGATAACCCACAAAGGTCCATGAATTTTATAATACATTTTAAAAGTCAAACTGTTTATAAAAGACAGAAGGCTCACTCATATACAGAATGTTACTCAACACATCTTAGAGGTAGTCTCCCACATATAGATAATAGGCTGTGTTATGTGACACTGAGAGGTATAGGAAGCAGATTCTCTTTCTTGCAAGCAGTGTTTTTCCACTGACCATGATATATGTCTCAGCTATAATTTTATACTTGAAAAAAAAAGGAGAACTAATATAGCTTCTTTAGTACCAGGTTGGTAGAAACGTGAAATGGAGTACTGGATAGATTACTTAAGAGTCAGGAAGATGTAGATTTAATTTCTCTCTTAGATGATTTCTTAATAATATGCTCTTTGCTGAGTCATTTAATTTCTCTAGGTCTCAGTTTCTTGATTTATAAAAGGAAAATAAAAATAGCACCTACCTCTTAGAGTTGTAATGAGGATCATATGAAATTATGCAGTGGGCCATTTGGAGACATTTCTGTGCTTAGAATGTGATATCTTCTTAAGAATATAAGCCATTCCCCAATTGATAAATGGTCAAAGGATATGAACAATTTTCAGATGATGAAATTAAAGTCATCTATAATCATGTGAAAAAAATGCCCTAAATCACTATTGATTAGGGAAATGCAAATTAAATAAACTCTGAGGTACCACCTCCCACCTCTCAGATTGGTTAAGATGACAGGAAAAGATAACGATAAATGCTGGAGGGAATATGGGAAAACTGGAGCACTAATACTTCCACTAATGGTGGAGTTGTGAACTGATCCAACCATTTTGGAGAGCAATTTAGAACTATGCCTGAAATTCCTATTCACCTTTGCCACCTCAGAGACCACAGTCCGCAGCGGCTGGGGCTGAGCCATCGGGTGGGAACCTCCACGTCCCTCCTGTCCAACCACACCACTCCCTCTCTCCAAGGTCCCTGGAAGTGAGCCAGGAGACCTCCCCTAGAGCGGACAAGTCTTCTCCCCATCTGGTTTCACTTGGGCTCTCCTTCACCTCCGCAGGTGTGAAGACTCCTACTTGTGCTTACAGGACTGCCACCATGACAGGCTTTCCAACCCACCTCTCCCAAAAGCAGAAGAACTGATGTCTACTCCACTCCTACAGGCCACTGAAACCCTGACTACTGCAGCTGTTGCCAACACTGCAGTCATTGCAAGTGTTATCACAGTGGTCTTCATCACCCTGCTCTCAGTGCTGATTGTCATCATCATTTACCTGTACAAGAACAAAGGCAGCTATATCTTCTATGAGCCCACAGGAGAAGCCAGTGCAACTCTGCAAATGGAGAGTGATTCAGTCCAAGGGAAGAAGGAGGAATATTTCATCTGATTTCCAGGCCCCAGAAGTACTCCTCTGGCCTCAAAATGCAAGACTGAGTGCTTAATGTATTAGGTGAAAGATGCATCCAAAGCCACAGATAGGTGGTGATAATGGGCAAGTCTGTGCTCTCTCCAGGTCAGGATCTAGGGACACTTCCAACCTGAGTACCCGCAGCAGAGACCCAGGGGACAAAGGGAAGCAGAGAAAGCAGATTATGATGCTTTTAGCTAGACCTCTGTCATGGATCCTAATGTTATAGACCAAATGGTCTTTTTAACTAGTCAGGGTAGGACTAAGTACTGGGCATGTGGGCATTTACCCAGTACTCTTGTATTTATCCTATACTCTTATTTGGTGAGGGAATAGTGATGGATGTTGCCCAATCCTACTCTATACTTTGCCTCTGAGCTGCATCATATACTCATGAAGAATCCTAATTACTGGTCCCAAAAAATTATCTGGCATCCTGATAACTATTGCAGCAGCTTGGGAAGGGAGTAATGGTGGTAATGGTGGTGACCCCCTGCTGGGATCTGGGCCATACCCTTTCCTCAAGCCCCCTGCTTCTCAGCCCATTTTCTTATTCCCAATTCAACCTTGTATTTGTGATATTTTTTTTATTTAATAATATTTTTTTATCACAAAAAATATTATTTTTATTGGGAGAGGAAAATCAGTAGTTTAGTGATTTAAGGCAATCCCAATAAACTTTGGATAGAAAATGCCATCTGCAGCCAGAGAGAGAACTATAGAGACTGAATGTAAATAAATACATGCTGTATTCATTTTTTTTCTCTTGTGATTTTTCCCTTTGAATTTTGATTTTTCTCTCCCAATATGATTCATAAAGAAATGCATATAAAAATGAATGTACATGTAAAAACAAAAAATTAAAACAATATAATAATAATAACAATAATAATAAAAAGAAAGTGACATCATCAGTACTCACTTAAGCCTCTGGAAATATCAGGACAATCACTGCCCTAGGGAGAAAACAATCCAGTCTTGCCTTATCCTGATGGAAAGGAATAGGGAAAACCTTTCCAGGAGGGGTAAGAAAGGAGCAAACATGTGAAAGTTTTGACCTGCGAGCTGACATTAACCATTCAAGTTTGGGTTTTGATTTCTGTTTGGTTTGTATACGAAAAGGGGGAGATGTTCAGTGATTTTAGTGACAGTGAACAAGAGATAAATCTTAAAGTGGCACTAAGACTCCAAGATGACATTTAGAGCTGCGATCTGTGACATTTACAAAGGCTCAAGAGACAATTTTTGCATTAATTTAATCATTTATTTATTATGCCAGCATTTTAATAAAAATATCATCATTTGGCTGTCTTTCTCTTAGACCAAAGACAATGTAGTAGCAGCATCGGAAGAGGGCTGTTCCTTGAGGTTGGCAATCAACTCTGACTCTTTCACAATTAAGGAGAGAATAAATATTACAGTGAGATTCTGGACCTGAACTTTGATTATGTCATTTACTTCTTAAATTACTTCTAAGCGTTGGGAAATCTATTCAAAGAATTACTCTTCACCCAAACCTGAGTACAGCACATTGTTCCTGCTGTCCCCCCCCCGTGTGAAGTTAACAAGAAAGTTAGTCCAATCTCATTATCAGTAACATTCATTAAGAGACTGAATTTTTTTTTTTTTTTCTGAGGCAATTGTGGTTAAGTAACTTGCCCAGGGTCACACAGCTAGGGAATGCTAAGTGTCTGAGACCAAATTTGAACTCAGGTCCTCCTGACTTCAGGGCTGGTGCTCTATCCACTGCGCCACCTAGCTGCCCCCAGACTGAACTTTTAAAATCAGGATTTAAGAGTACAACTCTGGCTCTTCCCAAATCATTGGTTATTAATAATTCTCTTAGCCAGAATGGGCATGCTTTGATGGACAAAAAGCAGTTCTGATTATACTGAACCTTAGCTTTTCAAGAGAATTTATATAGCCATTGAAGTCTCTACATCTCTTCTACCTGTTCACTCCAATACTGGAGAAGGCAGCTATTAAATTAAGAGTTTTCCTCTTATTTGAAGTTTATTTACATTTTCTGTTTGAATTAGTCAGAATGCTGGCTTTCTCTAGATAAAAGATTTGATTGTTAGAGCCAACATCAACTCATAGTGAATATAAATAGCAATTATTTTTGCTTTGGCTACAAACCTTGAAGGTCTTCCCTTCCCAGGTTGATTTTTTTTTTTTTT
>JAJPUD010001384.1:212529-233151 GCA_023553655.1 Myrmecobius fasciatus
AGAGAGAGAGAGAGAGAGAGAGAGAGAGAGAGAGAGAGAGAGAGAGAGAGAGAGAGAGAGAGAGAGAGAACGAGAACATTACCTTTTTGGAGGCTCTAATAAATTTAGTTGGTCTGCCCTTAGAGAATTCCCCTAGGCTATAGAAGTCTGTAAGTTAGAACTTTTCAGCTTTGGTTCCATTAGACCACATTCTCAGGAATTATTGCTCCAGGGACTTCTCAGATTTTCTGTTTAATTTCTCTGCAATCACTTCTGCTCCTTGGAGGTCTCAGTCTCTGACAAAGTCACCATTTCTAACACCAGATGGACCCAGGCAAACATGATTTCTAATGTACTATTCCATTTAGTAATAAAATCCTCCTCTCAGGATCTTCCTCCTGGTGGCCCTGGTAGAGTGAGTCTGGGACTTTCTTACCCTGGGAGTTCCCCAGTCTCTGACCCAAGGCTAACATTCTCCAGCCTCATGGTTCTCATCTTTTCAGGAAAATCTGAATTTCTTGATCAGTGACCATAGGATGGCTCCCTAGCTGAGGGCCTTCAGTCCCCACCTCCATCAAGAAGGATCTTTTCACTTGTGTAGTCACCAGCTTTATGAGTTATCCCTTGGCTTTTGTTGCAGGGTCCCTGAAAGCCAAGAATTCTGGTTCTAGCTGCTGAATGCACTGGCTCGCTTTCCTTTCAGACTATCTTAGCAGGCCAATTTATGCAGCACAGTCAACAACAACCATTGAATATTGATGTTGGCATTTTCTTTACCCTCCTGGGCAGTCTCATCCAGACACATACTACCCAACCAGCATCTGCCTGAGAAATAGTTTTTTTGCCAGTCTCACAGACAGGACTCTCCATTTATAATCAGGAAGGCTCTGGTGACAAGGATTCAGGCAGTGTCCCACTTCCTATCAGACTACTTTGCTCAATATTTACAGGGCTTTCCTCCTAACTCAATCATCACTAGAAGGAGCCAGGAGACCATTTCCTCAAACCCAAACCTGCTAAAATTACACTAAACATTGTAGACATGTCTCTGACATTGGAACCTTTTTAGTTCAGAATTTATGTTGGGATGAAATGAGGCAATCTCAATCTCAAGTCACTGCACATTTAACAAAGAAGGAGTAAGTTTATTTTTCCCTAACAACAATGATATAGTGGCACTTAGCTTCTCTGGATGTGGACTCCCTTGTTTCCAGCAAGTCTTCAGTAATTGGAGACTTAGATGGTATTAGGCATCCATCAGCTCTGAAAGACCCAGATTACATGTTTCTGGGACTTTTTATGGTCTTGCCTAGAAACCTGCATCAAGGAAATTAGGGTCAAAAGAAGTTGAATTACCACTGGCCTATCACACATGTTATGATATATCGCACAATTTCTACCTTTTCCTTGTGAAATCTACAGTGATCAATAGTATAGAATCCTTAAAGATGATGGATGATCTTTGGAATTTCTGATAGCAATAACACAGTCTTCTATTGTTATCTTAAATCCCTCCATTTCTGTAAACAAATCTGAATAATTCAGGATTTTTTTTTTTTGGTGCTACTTTGTCAATGTACTTTTTGTTGAGTTCATATAGATGTTGCCCAAAGGTCTTTTGGTTCTATTCTTAATCTTAATTATTACATAGGCTTCACCTAGAAATAAATATATCAGTTATATTAAATAAGTCTAATGGCATTTATCTATTGCTAGGTTTTGCTATTACTCTGCAAAGTATTATCTGTTTATTCCAGAAACATTTCTATATTTTTTTTATTACATGATCTGAGAACAGCTATCAATCTTCCTATTTTTTGATGAAGAAGTATTAATCTGCTTATAGTACCTTGGAATGATAAACACTATTTTTGGTCAGTATTTTAAGGTTTTTATTTAGATGCTTTCCAAATTTCTTTTTTTTATTAAAACTTTTTATTTGCAAAACATATGTATGGGTAATTTTTCAACACTGACCCTTGCAAAGTTTTCTGTTACAAATTTTCCCCCTCAACCCCCACCCCTCCCCTAGATGGCAGGAAGTCCACTACATGTTAATTATGTTATAATACTTGACAAATCGAATATGTGTATACATATTTTTACAGTTATCTTGCTGTGCAAGAAAAATTTGGATCTACAAGAAAAAAAATCTGAGAAGGAAAACATAATGCAAGCAAACATCGATAGAGAGCATGAAAATGTTATGTTGTAGTTCACATTCAGCTCCTTCTCTCTGGGTGTATATGGCTTTCTTCATCACTGAACAATTGGAACTGGTTTGAAACTTTTCATTGTTGCAGAGAGCCATGTCCCTCAGAATTGATCATCATAGTCTTCTTGTTGCCGTGTATAATGATCTCCTGGTTCTGCTCACTTCACTCAGCATCAGTTCATGCAAGTCTCTCCAGGCCTCTCTGAAATCATCCTGCTGGTTGTTTCTTAGAGCAATAATATTCCATAACATTCATATACCATAATTTATTCAGCCATTCTCCAATTGATGGGCATCCATTCAGTTTCCAGTTACTTGCCACTACAAAAAGGGCTGCCACAAACATTCTTGCACATGTAGGGTCTTTTCCTTCCTTTAAGATCTCTTTGGGATATAGGCCCAGTAGAAACACTGCTGGATCAAAGGGTATGCACAGTTTGATAACTTTTTGAGCATAGTTCCAAATTGCTCTCCAGAATGGTTGGATCTGTTCACAGTTCCACCAATAATGTATGAGTGTCCCAGTTTTCCCACATCCCCTCCAACATAAGTCACTATCTTTTCCTGTCATTTTAGCCAATCTGACAGGTGTGTAGTGGTATCTCAGAGTTGTCTTAATTTGTACTTCTCTGATCAATAGTGAATTGGAACATTTTTTTTTTTCCTGAGGCAATTAGGGTTAAGTAACTTGCCCAAGGTCACACAGCTAGGAAGTGCTAAGTGTCCGAGACCAGATTTGAATTCAGGCCCTCATGACTTCAGAGCTGGTGCTCTATCCACTGCACCACTTAGCTGCCCCTTGGAGCACTTTTTCATATGACTAGAAATAGTTTTAATTTCATCATTTGAAAATTGTCTGTTCATATCCTTTGACCATTTATCGATTGGAGAATGGCTTGAATTTTTATAAATATGAGACAATTCTCTATATATTTTAGAAATGAGGCCTTTATCAGAACCCTTAAATGTAAAGATGATTTCCCAATTTATTACTTCCCTCCTAATCTTGTCTGCATTAGTTTTGTTTGTACAAAAACTTTTAAACTTAATATAGTCAAAATTATCTATCTAGTGTTCAATTAAGAGTTCCAGTTCTTCTTTGGACACAATTCCTTCCTTCTCCACAGATCTGAGAAGTAAACTATCCAATGTTCTTCTAATTTGCTTATAATATCACTCTTTATGTCTAAATCATGAACCCATTTAGATCTTATCTTGTATGTGGTGTTAGGTATGGGTCAAGCCCTAATTTCTTCCATACTAGTTTCCAATTTTCCTAGCAGTTTTTGTTGAATAGTGAGTTCTTATCCCAAAAGCTGGGGTCTTTGGGTTCAAATAATATACTTCTAAAAGTACATGCTAAAATTGGTATTTCAAAGGTTTTAATTGGTCTAAATGTGTTTTTGTATTATTGAGCTTTGTTTTCAGGATGTTGTTAAGTTACTAGACATTACCAGCCACATTTTTTGCCTTGATAACTTTTTCTTTGATTTGTGTTTAAAGAATGCTATTGCCTATTAAAATGTCTATTGGTTCTATTTTATCTCTGGATTCATTCTCAGAACTTGTAACGACTCTTTTTCTTTGTCATATATGAAAAATTCTTTTGGACTTGTCTATTGGATTTATCAAGCCCAAATGGTATTTTTATATTATTTAGTGTGTTTTTCAGTGGAACCTTATAACTTGATTTCATTTGTTTATGTAATGCTTGGTACAACTTCCTCATTCACTTGGAAACTTCTATTTGGGAAAGATTTTAGTGGATTTAGGGCAGAATCATAATAAGCTTAAACTGCCTTTTGAAAAATGTCACATTTAATATCAATTGTTATTGACTTTATTGTATTGATGACATGGTTTAAATAGAGAACCATACAGACATCAATTGTTCTAGTGTTTTCACTATATTTTAGATCTATTTCATATATTTGCAATAGAAAAAAAGCCATGAGTCAAAGCTTTGAGATAATTGATAAAGGCAGTATAAATATTATAGTGGTTTGGGAAAGCTTGTTCAATAATGAACAAATCTATAATGAATTGTTCCTTATGCACCTATGACCTTTAAGTATAACCTTTTTTGCACCTCAATCAATATATAGTTTTCTTTTTAAAAAATAATTATTAATGTCTTTTGTTTTTTTATCCCCTAGATTTTCCTGTGCTTTCTGGGGTTTCAGCATGGGGGGGGAGTTTATGTTTTTATTGGTTGCTTTTAATCAGGTGATATGGCATTCAAGTTTTCTACTGTGAATGCCAACCATATGTTGATATAATCTTCCATTATTTCTCCACTGGTCTTTAGGAGCTTTTTCAAACTGCTTCTGCTAAGGCTACATTTAGTTATTATCTTTGTGAATATAACATTACAGCCCTATTAATAATAATAATTAGCATTTACATAGCACATAAATGTTGACAAAACACTTTTCAAGTATCTAATTTTTATCCTCACAACAGCCTTGGGAGAGAGATGCTATTATTACTCGCATTTTATAAATGAGAAAAGTGAGGCAGGTGGAGATTATGTGATTAGGCCAGGATCACATAATTAAGAAATATCTGAGGTTGGGTTTGAACTCAGGTGTTTCTGACTTTGGGTTACTCTATCTTTACTACTGTGATCATACAGAGACTATGGCTGAAGCATATACATTATATAACAGCTCTGAAATATTTTTATTTTCTGCTAAGTATTGTGGAAGAATGCATTTGATCATTATTCTTAAAGCAAATGTCAACTTTTTAAAATATTCTTTTTATTATTTTTAATCTATTTTTATTATCTATTGTTGGTTTTATGTGGCTGATCTCAAAATGAACTTTTCAAAATTACAATCTTAGGATGTCCATCTCCTCTTCCAGTTTTTTACATAAGCATTGGTCTTGTATTAGTCTAGAAATGATTTCTAGAGCTGATGTTAAGTGATTTTCAGTGACTCAGTCTTTTTGTCTTCATATTTAAATAAACTTCTCAATTTTGACTTTTATTTCATTTAATAATAATGTAACAATGTTGATGGTGGTATTTATGTAGCACTTTAAAGTTTGCAAAGTACTTTACAATGATTATCTCATTTGATCCTCTCAGCAAGATGAAGAATTTGAGGATCAAAGATTTGTCCAAGAGGATAGTTAGATGGTACAGTGAATAGAGCACTTGCCGTAAGTCAGGAGAATCTGAGTTCAAATCTGGCCTCAAACATTTATCATTTGTGTGACCCTGGACAAGTCACCTAGTTGCCTCCACACACACACACACACACACACACACACACACACTTGTCCAAGGTCACACAGCTAGTAAATAGCTAAGACCAGATTTGGACTCAGATTTTCCTGACTTGAGGTCTTGCGCTATATCTGCCATGCTGCCCAGTTTCCTAATCTGAATTTAGAAATGAAATTATTTCTTACAATTTTTTATATTGATATAAAGAATAATTTGGAACATCAACAAAAAATAGGATGATTCCCTTGCCTCAACTACTAACACATTTCCAGTTTTATTATTATGCAGAATTGGCATGTGATAGGGATATTCATATCCTCAGTTCATCTCTGTATGTTCTTCTTTTAAACCCTACTTTAGTGGTCAGTGCCATCTGCATTTAAGTGAGTTATTGTTATTTCTAATTTGTTCCAGTATATTCACCTTTCTTGCAGTGCTTTTATGTGAAGAAATGTCATTCATTCCTATGCCCTTTGTGTCAAACTGATAATCATAATGGTCCCAAATTGGGCTTAGCCTATAATTCCTGACCATTCCTTTGGTGCTTAGAAACATGTTGCATTGACCAGTGTGCTAGTCTAATCAGTGATTTCCATAGCCCAATTCACCAGTGTTTCATTTCTTCTTCCAAGCTTTCATAGCTTTCACTATGGCAATCCCATGGCTCATAAATTTCCCATCATGTTACTTGGTCATTGCTGTCCCTTTTTTCTCCACAACAGTAATGAGGAGTTGGACTTTTAGGGGGCTATTGTTATTTCAATAATGATGAAGTTTTGTGGTTATCCCACTGGAACTTTGCTACAACAGCAGCAGTGGTTGTTCTTCTGGAAGATTTTGGCTAACATTAGGACCTCATTATAAGGGAGTCCATATAGGGATCTCACATATGGACCTGGACCCTTATAGTAAGTATATTAATACTTTACATCTTGTTATATAACTATTAATTGGTAGCTTGACATGCCAAAATTAAAACAACAGGATAGGACCATCTTCAGATTCAGGTTAATTGCAAATTACATTGGCCATTTCAAAATACAGAAATAACATCATCAGTGAAAGTGAAATTTAATGTCATACATTGACTGCCATTAATATTCAATGTCAACCTGGAAGACTGTGGAGTTCCTAGGTCCATACAGGACTACTCATGTCTCCTCTTTGAGCTTGATCTTTCAACTGATTCTGAATGTATTTACTGGTACCATTGTCTAACCCATACATCTTTCCATCTTATCCACAAATATAGCATTAAAATTTTGCCAAATGCTTTATTAAAATCTATGTCATCAACATTCACAATTGTGTAGTTTAGTTCCCTTTTTATACAAATGAAAAACACTGAGGCTCACTTGCCCAAGGTCATATAGCAAGTTAATGACAAAGTTGGAACTAGAGCCAGCTAATCCAATATTCTAAGTTATTGTGATATAGTGGGAAGAGCTTTGGTTTTGGAGTCAGAAATATGAGTTCTTACCTCAGCACTAGCTCTGTGACTATGGACAATTCATTTAACCTCCAAGTAGCCTTAGATTCCTCATCTGTAAAATGGGGATAGTAATTTCTGCCCCATTTGCCCAGTAAGGCTAGGGCAAAGAAAAGATAAGATAACTTGTGTGAAGGACTTTATTATGGTAAACTGTTATATAAATGTGACTGATCTTTCTTATCTCTAATACAGCTTGATGTCTTTTGTATTCAACCCACATCACTACAAAAATGTCAAGCTGCCCCAGAATGGAATGTGGGCTTAAGAAATCAGTAGCTTAAACCACAGAATATTAGGGCTGCTTATCTCAGAATACTCACAGCCCTGCTCATCCTTACCTAGACTTTTAGATCAATGTGAACTGAATTGGGGGTCATCAGTGAAGAGTTTCATGATCGCAATAGCATAAGCCCATAACCCAGTCCCACTGAGGACTTTTATCTTCCATGTTTCAGTTCAGCTGCAGCTTTTCTATTCCATGGATTTTTATATTTCAGCATCCAGATGGGGAAAGAGCACAAGCATCAATAATCAGCATTCAAAAGTGCTTCTCATTAAGCTGAGATCTCCATCTTTTAATATTAGGAAGCTGATCAAAAGGTGCCTTGAGGATAGGCAGACACAGTGAGCTTATCAAAGGCAAAATCAGAAGGCAGTACAATACTCTAGACTTTCATATTAACAGCTAGTGAAGTTAAAATCAAAACCATTTATTCAAAAATAATGGCCTGACCCAAATTAGGAACACAATGGCAGGTTTCTAAGAGGCTCACAAGTTGTGTGTGGGTTTTTTTTTATAGCCTCACTGACCTTGTACCACCAAGGTTGTCCTGTTTATCCTGTGTTCTTTGTTCCTTTGGAATATAATGCTATTAAATTTCCATTCAGGCTACTTTCATTTGAAGCAAATGGAAGGCTTTAATGAAAACAATATTCTTTGTAGGTAGGGGACTTTTAAAAACATTCATATGATATTTACCATGCACCTAACTAAACCAACAGTGAAAGGGTGCTTAGCTGATTAGCCAACATAGAGCCTACATCCAAAGTAGAGCAAGTTTCCTGTGTCCCTGACTACTATAGTGAAATTCTTTCGTCACCAAATACACTTTCCCTAGATTCCATTTAGCTCTTCGTGGGAATAGCAAGGCATCTGATGTCCAATTCATTGAAACTTTCCATTCTACCTATATGACTTTACAGCTTACAAAATGTTTCCTTCACAGCAACCATGGGAGATAGGCTATCCAAGTGTGATTATTATTCCAGTTTTACAGCTGAGTAAACTATCTCAGAAAGGCAAAATGATTGGTTCATGGGAATGCAACTACTAAGTGGCAAAGACTGGATTTAAACCAGGGTCTTCTATTTCTAGAGTTGGATATTCTTTTACTGCACCATGCTGCCTCTCACTGTAGAATTTTGATCCTTCTGTAATCAGGATTGAGATTTATGGCCTAAGCTATGTGATCCAGCTCCCGCAGAGGTATATGTAGGTGTTAACCTCACTGAGTGTGAAAAAACTAAAATTGCTTTTGTCATTTTGGGCAAGTCACTTCTCTTGGGTGTAATATTCAAAGTTCTCTCTAGATTGAAATCCCATGCTACACTAACCTCTGTCACAAAATTACCAAGTCTCAGAGCTGAAAGAGATATTAGAGATATATGATCCAACACATACTTTAACCTCTCTGATCCCAGACACCTTGGCTCTCAGATTCTCAATGGATTCTACATTACATCACTTTTCTTGGTTGCCATGTAACACTGTTTACATATGTTGAACTGAGACTTTCCTCAAAGTGGCCTAGCCTTGTCCCTTATGTCCTTTATGACATTGATTAAAATTTGGATTTAAGTTTAAACATCCATCTCTAAAGGGAGTTAAGTGGCAAGTGGTTAGAGGGCTGGATCAAGAGTCACAAAAACCTTCGTTCAAGTGTGGATGGGTCACAACCTCTGTCTGCTTCAGCATTCTCAACTGTGAAATGGAGATATTATTAACATCCAATGAAATGATATTTGTGAAGTACTTGACACAGTTCCTGGAACATAGTAAGTGCTTGTCGGACCTTCCCTGTATATCACTAGATATCACTGTGTTAGGTTTGTGGTCTGATGAACTCAAGTTCATAGTGATTCTGAATGTAGAAGCATAGTTATAAATCATATTAGTGATTCCTGATTATGCCCCCACTTCAAGAAAATTTTCTCACAATGAAGTGGAGTTGGAATATCTGCTTTGTTCTAGGAAAAGTCACTTTCCTCTGAGTGGCTCACAGAGCCATTCCACAAACAAAAGCACCCAAGGAAATACAAAGGACATGGTCAACCATAGATTTATAAGATATAATTGAAAGATTAAAAGATAAAGAAAGATTAAATGTGTCATATTCAGTCTTATACAGAATAAAAAGGATACTTATAAATGAGTATTAGTTACACTCAGCTGAAGTAAGACAAGAGAAGGGAATAAAGACTCAGGTCTTTATATATGTATATATACACACACACAAGACACATGTATATCTATATATCTATTTCTATTTATGTATGTATGTATTGTATGTGTATATATATGTATACTTAAACTTTGTTGCTTTCTCCTTTAGCTCTCACTTTTCTAGTCTTATCAGAGGCATGAGTTTTAGGAAGGTGACTGCTTTTTTTTTTTTTTTAAATCACCTCTGTGACTTCATATATCAGGAGAGTCCTGTCACCTACTTCTCTCTCTCTCTCTCTCTCTCTCTCTCTCTCTCTCTCTCTCTCTCTTTCTCTCTCTTTCTCTCTCCCTTTCTCCCCCTCTCACTCTCTTGCTCTCACTCTCGCTCTCTCACTCTGACTTTTCTTTTTGCTCTCCCTTAGTCCAGAATCAGGAGATTAACAAAAATTTCAAATCCAGAAATATGTAGATCCAAGTCATTCTTACTCCCTCCAGAGGAAGCATTATACTTGTTAGATTCCATTTCATTAGACTCAATCAGAGGGTCCATCTTATCAGGATCTTAATTCTGCCCCCCAATATCTGATGCATGCTATGCATTTGACAAAGTTTTTCTTGCCGTTTTGTGGACAAATGAAGAGATATATGGATTGGACAATAGTATGATTGGGTATATTCAGAATTGGTTAAATAGCTAGATCTCTTGATCTGAATTCTAAAAGAGTTCATGGTTCAATGCCAACTTGGAAGAATCATGCCATCCATACTTTTATGTCTTCATTGACAAAAGAATTGAATAGCATAGGTCTCTGGGGGCACTCTGCCTTCTTCCAAGTGGGCATTGAACCATGAACTTTTTAAGTCTAGCTATTCAACCAGTTCTGAATATACTTAATTGTACTATTGTCCAACCTATATATCTCTCTATTTTGTCCACAAAATAACATGAGGAACTTTGTCATTTTGCTAAAATCTAAATAAAATGTATCTTTTGCATTCTCCTAATCTATTAGTCACTTTACCCTTTTTTGAAACCATACACATCCCTTATGATCACTGCTTCCTTGTTTAGATGTCAATCAGGTCCTTAGTTAATAATAACAAAATTCTTTTCATCTCTGCTGCCTGGAAAATGTGATTTATAATAGGTCATAGTAGACAGAAGGCTCACCTCAGAGTCAGGAAAACCTGGGTTCAAGAACTGCCTCAGAACATATATTAGCTGTGTAACCATGAGGAAATGGTTTAACCTGTCAGTGTTTTAGGCAATTCTCTAACTCTGTAAATTACAAAGGAGGTATCAGTGTGCATAGGGAGCTAGGTGGTGCCATAGTGGATAGAGTGCTGTGTCTAGAGTCAGAAAGACTTATTTTCCTGAGTTCAAATCTGACTCAGGTACTTTCTAGCTATGAGACTCTAAATAAGTCACTTAATCTATTTGCCTCAGTTTCCTCATCTGTAAAATGAGCTAGAGAAGGAAATGGCAACCCCCTCCAGTATCTTTGTAAAGAAAATACCAAATTGGATCATGAAGAGTCAGACACAGTTGAAAAAAATGATTGAATACCAGCACTAGTCTGCACAGATAAAGAAAGCTGCTATAAAACAAAAGAAATAATAAGTCCAGGTCAAAACAACAACAATCCCATGCATACCTATAGTTTCCAAAGCTATTTCATACACATTATTTCATTTAATTCTTCTAACAACCTTGTGTAATTATTGAGAGATTATGACTTATCCCTGTTCTTACAGATGAAAAAAAAATCAAGAACATGTATCTAGTCAGAGGCAGAATCCACATTCAAACTCAGTTCTCTTAATTCCAAGCATCCCCCACCTCCAAATGATGTCTAAAAAGTGATAATTCCAAAACCGTTTTGGTGCCAAAATCTTTGTTGGGAGCCACTTTTGACCCAATAAAAACTCTAACCCTAGAAATATAGCATGTAATACTTTATAATGGATGGTCTAACATATAGCACCTCATACCTCTCCCTCTTTTTTTACCCCTCCCCCCAAAAAAAATGACCTGGGATGGGGGGTCTACCTGTGCAAAATTTTGGTAGGGGAGAGAAAAAGAATGAGATCTAGTTTAGATATTTCAAAACAAAACAAAGCAAAACAACAACAACAACAAAAAACTAGACTTGTGATTTCATTAAGGGCTTTCAGCAATAGAGAGCTCTTGGTAAGGAATATGTTCATTCATCTGTGACTGACCGATCCAATATAAGCTCAGAAGTTTCTACCATAGGTTGGGCACAAGTAATCCATTTGAACATTTGGGATGGAGATGTCTCAAGATTTATGCATCTCACATTTACCTTGTACAACTGCAATTCTGCTTTGTTCATGGAATACAAAACCTTTTTTGAGGTAGATTGTCCTATACCAGCATTTACCAAGTCTCACAATTGAGGCTAAAGTTCTTCAGAGAGACCTTGAAGGTGTCCTTGTACTGCTTCTGGCTCTATGTGAGCTCTTGTTAAACAGACCAGAAATAATGCTCTGAAGTCTATATGGGACATTACATTAGGTAGTGTTCATTGCAGATGGGGTTCCCATTACATAACACCTCTCTTATATTTGCAAATGAATTTAAGCTAGGAAACCCCCCACCTCCCACAGAAAACAAAGGAGTAATGGTCATTGCTCTCCACTGATCCTGCCCCTGGATTCTGAATTCCTGCTTCTATTAGGCATATCTATCAGCAATAAAGCCTAGTTGAACAAGAGTATTATAGTTAAAAAAAACCCAGCTTTTGGGATAAGTACTCACTGTTTGACAAAAACTGCTGGGAAAATTGGAAACTAGTATGGAAGAAATTAGGGCTCGACCCACACTTAATACCACATACCAAGATAAGATCTAAATGGGTTCATGTTTTAGACATAAAGAGTGATATTATAAGCAAATTAGAGGAACATAGGATAGTTTACCTCAAATCTGTGGAGAAGTAAGGAATTTGTGTCCAAAGAACTGGAACTCATAATTGAACACCAGATAGATAATTTTAATTATATTAAATTAAAAAGTTTTTATACAAATAAAACTAATGCAGACAAGATCAGAAGGGAAGCAATAAATTGGGAAATCATTTTTACATTTAAGGATTCTGATAAAGGCCTCATTTCTAAAATATATAGAGAATTGACTCAAATTTATAAGAATCCAAGTCATTTTCCAAATGATAAATGGTCTAAGATTATGAGCAATTTTCAGAGGAAGAAATTAAAACTATTTCTAATCATATGAGAAGGTGCTCTAAATTGCTATTGATCAGAGAAATGCAAATTAAGGCAACTCTGAGATACCACTACACACCTGCCAGATTGGCTAAGATGACAGGAAAAGACAAGGATGAAATTTGGAGGGGATGTGGGAAAACTGGAACACTGATACATTGTTGGTGGAACTGTGAATGGATCCAACCATTCTGGAGAGCAATTTGGAACTATGCTCAAAAAGCTATCAAACTGTGCATACCCTTTGACCCAGCAGTGTTTCTACTGGGCCTATATCCCAAAGAGATCTTAGAGGAGGGAAAGGGACCCACATGTGCAAGAATGTTTGTGGCAGCCCTTTTTGTAGTGGCTAGAAACTGGAAACTGAATGGATGCCCATCAATTGGAGAATGGCTGAATAAATTATGGTATATGAATGTTATGGAATATTATTGCTCTGTAAGAAATGACCAGCAGGATGATTTCGGAGAGGACTGGAGAGACTCACATGAACTGATGCTAAGTGAAATGAGCAGAACCAGGAGATCATTGTACATGACAACAACAATATCATACAGTGATCATTTCTGATTAACATGTATCTTTCCAGCAATGAGATGATTGATGCAAGTTCCAATGATCTTGTGATGAAGAGGGCCATTTACACCCAGAAAGAGGTCTGTGGGAATTGAATGTGGATTACAACATAACATTCTCACTCTTTTTTTTTTTTATTGTTCACTTGCATTTTATTTTCTTACTCATTTACTTTCTTTTTTTGATCTGATTTCTCTTGTGCAGCAAGAGAATTGTATAAATATGTTTATATACATATTGGATTTAATATATATTTTAACATATTTAACATATATTGAATTGCTTGCCATCTAGGGGAGGGGGTAGGGGGAAGGAGGAGAAAATCTGAAACACAATCTTGAAAAACAAGCAAGGGTCAATGCTGTCAAATTATCTATGCATATATTTTGAAAAGAAAAAGCTTTAGCTAAAAAAATAAAAAGAATATTTTGGTTAGTAACCAACCTTGCTATCTACCAACTGCAAATCTATATTTATATCAATATCTCTTTATGTCTTTATGTATGTATATATACATATACATATACACATTTCTATGCCCAGTCACACATTATATATATATATACATATATGTATACATATACATATATATATGTAATGTATGTATGTATGTGCATGTGTCTGTACATAGCAGTCATTTCTGCTTTGGTCAGAAAATCTAAGAGTCTTTCCCTCCCAGATTCATTCATTTGTTTATTAATTTATTTAGATTTTTTGGACTAGATGAAAGAGGCCATTTTTTACCTCAATTGCTACCTAGCCTTCATCCCTAAATGGATAAAGCCTCAGTCAAACTGAGCTGTGTTGAAAACCAAAGTTTAAAAAGATCAAGGTTTCCCATTTCATCTAGGGCCGTCTCCACTCTTCCTGATCTATATTTGGTCACTGACCCAGATGGCTCTGGAGGGGAAAGTGAGGCAAGTGACTTTGCATAGCCTCCTCCCTCAAATTCAATTCACTTGCATGTCATGGCATCACCTCCCTAATTTCATGATCCTCTTCTAAAACGAGGACAAACAACAGCTTCTGTGCATTGTATATAAAGGTATGTATTTGTGTGGGAGTATGTGTGTGTTCCTACAAGGTGTCTATTATCTTTCCTTCTTGGATTATTTGATTTACTATATGACTACAGTAAACTCTTGAGGAAGATGGGCTTTCACTTGGTGACATTTGTGTTTCTCCTGCTTTTCTCCAAGGACTTCAAAGCATGATGAGCTTGTTTAGCTATCTCCCCTGAGTCCAGAGGATTAACTTTTACCACAGACTATCTTGATCTGGTACAAGAAATGTTATTACATAGAAATACAAGTAAAAGTCAGATGATTTAGGAGATAGGTCAGTGCCCAGGGAGTCTGAAATCTCATTTTGATCCTTGGTGTTTCCCAAGGACTCTATAGGAACTTAAGGGTTTTCTCTGTGTATCTCTCCAGAATAAAATGTGAAGAAAATATTCTTTACCCTTCAGGTGAAAGATCCTTAATGATCATCTGATCCAATTGTTTCATCTGACAGAGGAAACTCAGGCCAAGAAGAAAATAAGTGATATAGTTATTTAAGTGGCAGTCAGGATTTAAATTTAAATCTTCATATTACTTTTTTTTTTACTACATTATGTTTTCCCCAGAATTTCATGTAAATATGGCTCAGTGGAAATAGCATTGGCTCTTGTGAGAAGATCTGGGTTCAAATCTTATCTGTGAAGCTAATTAACTATGTGAGTTCAAGCAAATCACTTAAGCTTCTCAAGATATAATTTATTCATATGCAAAAAGAAGTGGTTGGATAAAAATTGCCCCTGAGATTCCTTCAGTTCTAAATCAGTATCTCTTAGACTGGCTGAATCTGGAATGTCTTCATTTTCTTGGATGCTCTGACTCTTAGAGAAAATATAGGGTAGACAATATCATATTTCTTGCAATAGTTTCCTGCTGTGCAGATGCTTCATGCGTCTGCACTGTTTGCATTTTGAAGACTATAGAAATGAACAGTACAAAGTAGCCTCTGGAGATTAATGTAAATCAAGTGTCTATTGTTCTTATATGCCACTATAAGGGAGGCATTTTAAATTTAAATTTTTAATACTATTTTATTTGTCCAAATATATGCAAAGATAGTTTTCAAACATTCATCTTTGCAAAAGCTTGTGTTCCAATTTTTTCTTCTTCTTCTCCCCTTTCTACTTCCCTAAGACAACAAGCAATATGATATAGGTTAAACATGTACTATTCTTCTACACATATTTCCATATTCATCATGCTGCACAAGAAAAATCAGATCAAAAGGGAAAAATACATGTGAAAGAAAAAAATAAGCAAACAAACATCAACAACAAAAAGGTGAAAACTTGATGCTTTGATCCTCATTCAGTGGGAAGCATTTTTTAAAACACATTTTTTGAATATCTTTTGTTTTTGCATAGTCTATATCCCCCCCATTCTTCTCTCTTGCTCATCCCAGAGAATTATGCAATGAGATGGGGTGAATGGAATTGTAGTGAGACAATCACCTCTTTTTACCTACCCCCCACTACAGTCGCTAGAGACTATGAGATTAAATTCCACTTGATATAAGGCCTTTTTGGAAGTATTTGTCTCTGTGATGATACTGAGTGACAGAGTGCAAGAAGAGAAGATAGAAAGTTGACTAACACAAATAGTTTCCTTCCTTCTCTTCCTTCCTTCCTTCCTTCCTTCCTTCCTTCCTTCCTTCCTTCCTTTTTTCTTTCTTTTTTTAATTTTCAAAACATATGCATAGATAATTTTTCAACTTTCATACTTGCAATACCATGTATTCCAAATTTTCTCCCTCCCTTCCCTCACCTCCTCCCCTAGACAGCAAGTAATCCAATATATGTTAAACATATACAGCTCTTCTGTACATATTTCCACATTTACCAATTTACCATATTTTGCTTTTTTTTTTTCTGTCTTAGCAAATGGAGGCCTGTTAAAGACCTTAGCTTAAAAAGTCCAAGGTCTCCCACTGCATTCAGGGCCATCTACAGTCATTCTGATCTTTATCTGGCCCCTAAATCCAGATGTCTCTAGAGGGAAAAGTGAGGCAGGTGGCCTTGCACAACTATCCCTCACTTCAGTCCAATTCACTTGCATGTCATGGCATCACCTCCCTGATGTCATGGTGGTCTTAGAGAATGAAGGACAAACAACAACATCCTAGTACAGTACCTGGTATATAGTAGGTTCTTAATAAATGCTTGTAGACCATTTTATTAATCCTTCTGAGTCATGTGAATTTGAGCAATAGATTAAAATTCTGTGGAATAGGGGAGATCAAAGCCAGGCTTAACTCAGGTTCTCTTGGTGCTGTAGGTTTAGAACTGATATGAAATGAGACACCAGGTGGACCATTTTTAGTGTTCTTTTTTTTTCTCCACTCATTTCTGATTCTTGTGACTTCATTTGAGTTTTCTTGGCTAAGATATTTGAGTGGCTTGCCGTTTCCTTCTCTAGATCATTTGAAAGATGAGGAAACTGAGGCAGACAAGGTGAAGTGAATTGCCCAGAGTCACACAGCTAATAAATGTCTGAGGTCAGATTTGAACTTATGAAAATGTGTCTTTCTGACTCCAGACCCAGCACTTTGTGCCCTATTGCACCACCTAGCGGCCCAATAGACTATTTAGCAGTTAATAAAAAGGGCATTAACTTAAAAGGGCATGGAGAGGATATCTAGTTCATTTAGCACAGATGGCAAAACAAAACAAAACAAAACAAAATCTGGAGGAGGAGCTGTTCCCGCTTCTTTGTAGGTTGGCTTTTGTCTCTGGAATATTAGAAAGCCATGTCCATTATATGGGCTTTAGTCCTTTGAGCAAATTTAAATTCTGAGGATGGCTTTAGTACTAATTGTTGTTGTTGTTGTTTTTTTTTTTTTTTTTTTTGGCAAGGCACTCAGACTTAAGTGACTTACCCTGTGTTATACAGCTAGAAAGTGTTAGGTGTCTGAAGCCAAATTTGAACTCAGGTCCTGACTTGAGTTGGTGCTCTATGTACCACACCACCTAGCTGCTCTTCAATCTCTTCTTAGGGAAACCTCGCCTAATCTATGAGATCTGTTATGATTGTTATTCATATTCCTAGACAATTCAATTTCAGTTCAAGTCAATAAACATTTATTAAATGCCTATTTTATACTAGTGCTATACTAAATAATAAGAATAAAAATAAGAAAAAAGAAACACAGTCCCTGCTTTCAAGGAACTTACGATCTAATGGGGGAAGACAATACATAAAAGAAAGCCTGGGAAAGGCAATTGAGGTGGCGAAATAATAACTAAGCATGTTCAGTTGGCAGTAAGCAAATCACTTAAGGTGGGAAACTAAGAGGCATTCACAAGTGTGGAGTGGAAGGAAAATGAAAAAAATTTGATCTATCTCATAGCTTGTACAAATATTGCACTATGAGTAACTAGCTGTTCAACAATCTTCTCTTAGTGCCCTTGAACATATCCTGTTTATATTTTGGGGGCTAATCTAGGACCCCATGGAAATCCTAGTACTGTAAGGATCCATTGGAAAAATCTTTATTTATTTATTTTAATAATAGCATTTATTTTCAAAATACATGCAAAGATAGCTTTCAACATTCACCCTTGCAAAACCTTGTGTTCCAGGTTTTTCTCCCTCTCTTCCCTCTACCCATTGCCCTAGACAGCAAGTAATCCATCATATGTTAAAATCATGCAATTCTTCTATACATATTTTCACATTTATCATGCTGCACAAGAAAAATCAGATCTAAAAGGGAAAAAAACAAGCAAAAACAACAAAAGGCAAAAATACTATGTTGTGATTCATATTCAGTTCCCACAGTCCTCTTTCTGGATGCAGATGTTTCTCTCCATACAAGTCTATTGGAATTGTCTTAGATCAGATCCTCCTTGCTGAAAAAAGCCAAGTTTGTCAGAGGTGATTATCACATTATCTTGTTTTTGCTGCCATTTAGAATCAGTTCATGTAAGTCTCTCCAGGCCTCTCTGAAATCATCCTGCTGATAATTTTTATAGAACAGTAATATTTCATAACATTCATATATCATAACTTATTCAGTCATTCCCCAGCTGATGGGCATCCATTGAATTCACTGGAAAAATTTTAAAGTCATTTTTGTGTGATCGCATACTTAATTACTAATAACTATTGTATTACTATATGTATTGTGAATTTGACTTAAACTGAAATGAGCCGTACAGATTTTGAATCTTTAAAACATTATTATGCAGAAATGCACCTAATATAAAGAGATTGCAGCTAGTTAAAGGAGTGTGGATAAGAATATTGTGGTTGCTCTGATAATTGCCATAGCCATGTTGGAGAAATATAAACAAATAGGAGAAGACTGACTATCCTATGTCATTTTCTGTACATCACCTGATGAAGTCCAGTGTTCTCAAATAAGTCTAAAATTCCTGTTGAGATAAAAAATTTTTTAATGACATTTGAAATCTGAATAATAGTCCTCTCACTGAGAACAAGAAATATAGGCAAGACTCTTAATCACAGAGGGGGTAGTTGAAGAAATACTGATGAGATTCTACTGGGTCTGTATCCTAAAGAGATTGCAAAAGAGGGAAAAGAACACACATGTGCAAAAATATTTGTAGCAGTCCTTTTTAGGTAGCAAGGAATTGGAAGTTGAGTGGATACCCATCAATTGAGGAATGGCTGATTAAGTTATGGTATATGAATGTAATGGAATATTATTGTTCTATAAGAAATGATGAGCAGTCTGATTTCAGAAAAGCCTGGAAAGACATGATGCCAAATGAAGTAAGCAGAGACAAGAGAACATTGTACACAGTAACAGCAAGATTATAGGATGATCAAGTAAGATAGACTTAGTTCTTCTCAGCAATGCAGTAAGACAATTCCAAGAGATTTGGGATAGGAAATGCCATCTGCTTCCAGAGAGAGAATTATGGAGACTCAATGTGGATTGAAGCATACTATTTTCACCTTTTTTTGTTTGTCTTTTCTTTCTTTCCTTTGTTCTAATTTTTCTTTCACAACATGACAAATATGGAAATAACTATTGCTTGCTGTCTTGAGAGGGGGAAATAGTAAGGGAATGAGGGACAAAAAAATTTGGAATTCAAAATCTACAAAGATGAATGTTGAAAATGATCTTTATAGGTAACTGGAAAAATAAAATACTACTGAGGAAAAAAAAGAAATATTGATAAGATGGACCCTGGAGAAAGAGACATACTCTTAAAGTTACTGATGGGCCTCTGTCTTCCCTTCTTCATAAACATTAATATCACAAGCTGAGACTTCTCAGAAGAATGCCTGTGTCCCTCCTGGGAAGAACCTTTTGACTCTGGGGTAGGACATCTCACTGAAATACTACAACAGACCCATGGAACTGATTTGTAGACTGACTCATCTGACTTAGGCTGAAAGAAATCCGTAGGGGAATATCACTTGGTCTGATATTCTGAAATAAGTGGATCCTGATATCACTATGCTAGAGTATGTTAAAAGTTTAGACTTAATTTGACTGAGCAAAAACACTGCAACAAGCCTGTATTAGAGTCTTCAATACCTTTTCCCAGGAGTGTGCTGGAAAATGTTTATAACTAGGTCTCTGAAAACACACAGAATACTTTTAAGTTCAATTTGTCTTATTGACATTTTCTGCATCATTTTTTAAAGTCTAGACAATCAACAAAATTGTAAATCAAGCCTTGATTTGTAATATTTACTGATTTCTGACATAAAAATTCTTAATAAAAATTTAACAGTTGGCTCTTAAGAGCCAATTTATGCAGACTTCAATATACCCTTGACTACTGACATTAAGAGGAGAAAGCATATTATTTTGTGGTGTAGGTAGACAGACTGCTTCAGAGTCTGGCAGACAAAGGCAGAATATATTCCTCAATTGTTATGTGACCAATAGTTTATTGGACAACAGAGACTTGGTTGGTATTTTAGGGACTAGAGATCATATTGAGCATTATTAGATGTTGCAAAGAATGAGATGCATTGAAAACACATTAGTTATCAAAGAAAGATATATGTAATGAAGAAATCTAAGTAACTACTGGCTCCCAAACATTTTTTCAGGAATGAACCATGGAAACAAAGGAGTCCCTTATCCAGATTTGAAAAGAAGACATCAGAAGTCTGATGAAAAAGGAATGGAATTACTCCATTTGGCAGAATAGAGAATCAGTTATTCTACATCTCACAGCAACCTTATCCAAAAATCCCACCTTAGAAGAGAGAGAAAGAGAGAGAGAGAAAGAGAGAGAGAGATGCATACATAAATACATAGATACATAGACGTGTATATGCATATGGCTACATATAGCCATTTGGTCTATATTTGTAGCAGAAGAATCCCCTTCTTTCCTTCTCTCTCTCTCTCTCTCTCTCTCTCTCTCTCTCTCTCTCTCTCTCTCTCTC
>JAJPUD010001384.1:233161-264545 GCA_023553655.1 Myrmecobius fasciatus
CTCTCTCTCTCTCTCTCTCTCTCTCTCTCTCTCTCTCTCTCTCTCTCCTTACCTATCTGCCTATCTATTGGATGTATTTAAGAGATGAATGCAAATTTGATTCATTTTCAAGAATTAAATAGGGAAACTTAAGGAATTTCTAAACCTAAGTCAGAATGTAGCTTTTGATGGAGACACATCCCTTACTGAACAGGAAGTTGAGATTTTAAAAATAAATTAATTAATTTAAGCCTGAAGGCACTAGTTAGCTGGAGCTGTTGTGATTTTCAAAAATTTGTCTTAGGGTCAAAATTCTCCTTCGGGAGGGGAAAAGATCTGCTTTGGTAGATAGGAACTCCTTACACCAATGAAATGCAGGTGCAATGAAAAAATATATTTACAAATATGTTGTATCTCCCCTCCTTGTAAATAGAGTCTTTTGCCAGTGTATCCTTAGTACCCAACATAGTTCTAGAAATGTAGTATGTGCTTAATAAATACTTGTTTGTTGATGGTGAAAATGGAAATTTATTAATTTTTTCTCATTTACATGTCAAAACAAAATTGAAACAATCATATAAACATTTTTGAATTCCAAATTATTTCCTCTTCTCTCTCATCTTCCCCTTCTTTGAGAAGACATGTAATGTGATACAGACTATACAAATATAGTCATGCAAAACCTTTTATTTGCTATGTTATTTGCACAAAAAACATATCTCCCAAAAAAGAAAAACAAAAGAAAGTTTAAAAAGAATTATGCCTTGATCTGCATTCAGATACCATCAATTTCTTCTCTGGAGGATAGCATTTTTTTGTCATAAGTCCTTTGGAATTGTATTGGCTATTGCTGAGACTACTAAGTAATTCACAGTTGATCATCATATAGTATTGTTATTACTGTGTTATTACTGTGTTATTACTATTTCCTGGTTCTACATACTTTCCTTTGCATTTGAAGTTGATTAGCCCATAGATCCATATCTATCTGTTGGTTTCAACATCTACAAACCTGGCTGAATTCCTGGAATTAGAACATTATGTTACTTGCTATACAAGCAAACAAGATGATCCCTACCTTAAAAAAGCTTACATGTGAAGACTATATCTATATCTATATCTATGCATATATATATACACACATATATATCAATACACATATATGTTTATATATACATATATATACATACACACATATACATATATATATATGGGAGGCAGAAAATAAGGGGTGGAGCAGGAAATGATAGTAGAATCAGTGGCAGTCAAGGAGGAGAATTCCATAGAGAGAAGTCCAGGTGTTTGTGAGAAAAAGCATAATTGGGATCATTCCTAAAGTGATGGTACCTGGGAAAGTCATAAGACTTTCAGGGGAGTTTTAGGATGGAGGTTTCCCCAGGGAGATAAGGAATAGGTGTGAAGCAGGAGAAGTGAGTCCAGTGATGATGCCTATCTAGTTGGCAGAGATCAGACTACACTCTGAGTGGGACTGAGGAAACTATGTGTCATGGGGGAGGAAAGTCCTTTTCTGGCTGTTTGGTGCCAGAGAAAGAAAACCCAATGCCTAGGGTTTGCTTCAAGTATACTGCTGCCTGTGCAGAGGTAGTCCCTTGGTCAGTGGGAGATTATTTTGGTTCCCTAGCAACCCTTTCCTCTTGGCCCAGATCAGCTTTCTTGCTAATGTTGAAGTTTTGTCCATAGAATTCATATTCCCATCTTATGTAGCAACATAATCTCTCAGAACACAGAAAATAGAATCTCACAATTCAGAGCTGGAAAGAATCTCAACAGCCATACAATAATCCAACTCATACTCAAATACATACAATGTATTTGGCAAGCATGATTCCATCCTTTGCTTGACAATTTCCAAGCAAGGGGAACACCTCATCTCTGGAAGCAGCCTATTGTGCATTTGCACAGCTCTGACTTAAAACAATTTTTTTAAAAAATTCCAGGCTTCATCAGATCTAAATGGGTTCATAAAGAGTGATTTAGATTTAGACATGAAGAGTGATATTATAAGCAAATTAAAGGAACATAGGACAGTTTACCTCTCAGATGTGTGGAGGAAGAAATTTGTGTCCAAAGAAGAATTGGAACTTATAATTGAACACTAGATAGATAATTTTGACTATATTAAGTTTAAAAGTTTTTGTACAAACAAAACTAATGCAGACAAGATCAGAAAGGAAGCAACAATTTACATTTAAGGGTTCTGATAAAGACCTCATTTCTAAAATATATAGAGAATTGACTCAAATTTATAAGAATTCAAATCATTCTCCAATAGATAAATGGTCAAAGGATATAAACAGATAATTTTCAGATGATGAAATTAAAATTATTTCTAGTCATATGAAAAGGTGCTCCAAATCACTATTGATCAGTGAAATGAAATTTAAGACAACTCTGAGATACCACCACACAGCTGTCAGATTGGCTAAGATGACAGGAAAAGATAATGATGAATGTTGGAGGGAATGTGGGAAAATTGGGACACATACATTGTTGGTGGAACTGTGAATGGATCCAACCATTCTGGAGAGCAATTTGGAACTATGCTCAAAAAGTTATCAAATTGTGCATACCCTTTGACATAGCAGTGTTTCTACTGGGCCTATATCCCAAAAGAGATAGATGTTAAAGGAGGGAAAGGGCCTCACATGTGCAAAAATATTTGTGGCAGCCCCTTTTTTGTAGTAGCAAGAAACTGGAAACTGAATGGATGCCCATCGATTGGAGAATGGCTAAATAAATCATAGTATATGAATGTTATGGAATATTATTGTTCTATAAGAAATGATCAGTAGGATGATTTCAGAGGGGACTGGAGAGTCTTACGTGAACTGATACTAAGTGAAATGAGCAGAACCAGGAGATCATTACACATGGCAACAACAAGACTATATGATGATCAATTCTGATAGACATGGCTCTCTTCAACAATGAGATGTTTCAAGCCAGTTCCAATTGTCCAGAGATTAAGAAAGCCATCTACACCCAGGGAGAGGACTGTGAGATCTGAGTGTGGACCACAACATGGCATTTTCATGCTTTCTGTTATTGTTTGCTTGCATTTTGTTTTCCTTCTCAGGTTTTTTTTTTCTTTCTAGATCCGATTTTTCTTGTGCAGCAAGATAACTATATAAATATGTATACATATATTGGATATTTTAACATAGTTAACATGTCTTGGACTACCTGCCATCTAGGGGAGGGGGGAAAGAGGGAAAAATTTGGAACAGAGAGTTTTACAAGGGTCAATGTTGAAAAATTACCCATGCACATGTTTTGCAAATAAAAAGCTTTAATAAAAAAAAAATTCCAGGCTTCATCAAGTAAATCTGGGGTAGAATTTCTCTGAGGTAAAAAGGATTTCACCAACCACATCAATGACTAGATCCTAATAACGAGGAAACTCATCCTTTTTCTCATCCAGTAATAGTGAACACATAAGTGGAAACTTCAAAAAATCATGATCTCCTTTTTCTGGTGCCCTTAGACACTTGAACTTATTCTGACACTCTCCCCATATTGATTTCACATTTTCCTAGATTGTTAGACAGGAATTCTGCAGCTTCCAGGGAGACTAAACTTTAGGGCTGGGAAGAGAATGAAAGAACCCCCACTGAATGCTATTGCTACTTTTGCTTAAGAAAACTTTACAACTCTATCTTTCTCCCTGAAAGGCAGAGGAGATTACACTGATCCTTGACAGGGTGATTAGCTATTGTATACAGGTGGGATGAAGAAGTCACATCTATAAGAATGAAGTCTAGCTTAATTCCCTTTGTACACTTGTCAGAAGATGGTGGGGTCTTGAGTGTCAAGAGATTGAATAGCTATATTTCTTAAGGTAGGTTAGGATGTAGAATATTAGCAATTCTGGAGAGAATGACATCATTCATAGGGGCTCCCTCTATCAATTTGGAGAAATCTCTTGGGAGAGGGTAATTTGTATGCTAGCTCTCTACAAGTTCTTCATTTTCCTTTGACCTGGAGAAGAGAGACAAATCCATGTCAAGAGCAGGAGTTGTTTACCTGGGGTCTATGATTAGATTTCAAGGGGTCTGTGAATTTGGATGAGGAAAAATTATACTTTTATTTTCACTAGCTTTCCCTGAAATTTCATTTTCTTACAATTATCTAAAACATTCTGAGAAGTGTACCTAGCCTTCACTAGACACCAGGAGGGTCTAACACACACACACACACACACACACACACACACACACAAGAACTTTTGCCACTTCCAATCATTTTTAAATAGCTGAAATTAGATCAAAATGAACACATAGGGTAGCCTTAGAAAAGAAAAGAAAGATAACTTAAAATGTTAGTGTTTTTTGTTGTTGTGTGTATGTTTTTTTAAATGTGTGTGAAGCAGAAAGGGGCAAGAGATCAGTCTTACTCCTGAGTCTATTGACATGTGGTGGAAAGCTATGTACTATATATAAGCGTCAAAACCATTAAAAATATTTGCAGATGGCTTCCTGATTTTCTTATCACATCTGGGAATACTCTGCAACTCATATAAACAAAGCTACCCAAGACTCAAAGCATTCTTTGAGTTTGTATGTCTTCAAAACCAGAGCTCAGGAGCCCCCACCTATGTATTTACTTTTAATAGTCAGAAGATAGAATTAGTTAGAAACAAAGATATTTAATTGTAACCTATCACTTCCTAGATGTGTTTCCATGGGAACATGGGATGCTAGAAGTAACCATGGTAACCTAGCAGATTTTACCCAGAGTTCACAAGACCTGTGATATTTGAATTTGATATTAGAAGAGGATTCTGGGGAAAAGGAAGATAGAGGGAATCCATACTAGTTAAGCCATAAGTAGGAATTGACATCAAAAGGATCAGAGAGCAGGGGTTAAAGGGATGAACCCTGTCCCTGAGGACTTCAGAAGGTTACTGTTGTGAATGATGGTGATCAGAGCTAAGCCTCTAATGAGCCAGAAAGACTAATGAGAATTTATGGGGTTATATTGGGTGAGACTGACTGGTGGACCCTTTTGTTTTACCATCTTGAATTCCAGATGTGTACTTTCTTTTTCCCTTTTATCCAGAAAAGGTAGTAGTGGAGAGAGGAGAAGAGAAGGAAAGAAAGGAGAGGAAAGAAGAGATACTTATTTCAGTTTGTTGTGATCATTTATGCCAATGACTTTAATAGTGGGAAAGGATGACTCAGAAAGACATATAGCTGTTGACTGAGCTTAGGACATCATTATATTCATTGAAAAAACATACCCACCACTTATAAAAAGGTTTTCTTGAAATTCAGCTAGAAAAATTCCACCTTCCTTGATGTTAACCAGTTATCCCTGAAAACGAATCTGAAGATGTTGAATTTTTGTGTTTTTAACAAATGGGCTCAGAAACTCTTCATTTGAAAAAAAATTTTAGGCAGATTAGAAAATTCTATTTCCAGGCTTTAAAAGTGGGTAGATATGAGAATTTTTAAGTGACACTCATTGTTTCTGACAGCAAAATAATCTCATGATATGAAATTTTTCAAACATCCATTTTCAATACATTCTCATATTGTATCTCTTTCAAAAAATAGTTACTCTTTAATTACTTTTTCATATCAAGCTTTGTCCAGGATTGAGGATATACGGGGAACTAAGACCAATACAATTATATAATGCCAAAAGCCATTGCCCAATAGGTGCAAAGGATAGGAACAAAGAATTCTCAAAAGAGTTATGAATTGCTAATCAACCATATGAAAACTTCTCTAATTCACTAACAGTGAGAGAAATATAAAGAAAAACATTTCTGAGGTTTCAACTCACACTTGGCAGACTGATGAGTGACAAAAATGGGAATAATTAATCTTGGAAAAGTTATGGAAAGATAGGCACATTAATATACTCTTGTAGAACTGTGAATTGTTCAAACTAATCTGGAAAGTAAAATGGAATTATATGATGAGCATAGCTTTTGATCTAGAGAGATCCTACTCCTAGATATATAGCCCAAGAAGATCAAAGAGAGAAAGTAAGGTCCAACACATATCAAAATATTTACAGTCAAGACCATGCTAAGTATTGGCTCTTATTATACTAGGTTCTAGTCCCAACTTTGCCAATAAATTGCTCTGTGATACTATCACTCTTTTTGGACCTCAGTTTTCTCATCTGTTAAACAGAAAGTGGGAGAAGAAAATTTAGGATATATTAGACTAAACAATTTCTACAATAAGCAATCTGTTATAGTGGAATGAGCCCTACACATAGGTGTGCAACAGTCTTACATTCTCAAAGCTTTAGTATCTGCACTTGTAAAATGGCAACAGTAATACTTAAAATACCTACCTGATAGGATTGTTAAGAATAAAACATTTTATAAACATTTAAAAGAAATATGAGCTTTAAGATTCTGTTGGCAGGCAGGACAGAAATCAAAGTGTCACAGAAGTAATGTCTACTAAAATCTCATTAGGACCTTGCTATCCCTTAGTGGGATATGGTGGGAGAACATCTACTACTAATATGTTTGGGACCCATGACAATTAGACTTGAAATTCCCTGACATATAAGTTATGTTTTCCCCTAAAAGCCATTGAAACCATTCTTGAGCCTAATTGAACCCAAAGATTGAGGTGATAACCTCAATATAACTTCTTGGTCATCTGAGTACAATGCACAAGGAATTGGAATCTCTTGAGGCTTGATTTCACAAATATTTTTAACCAAGCAAATTACCATGACAAATAACAGGGGGCATGAATAAGTGCTATATCTAACTTTTCACACTATTATTAACTTAACCTTTTGTTAAATATTAAGTTGCTTATCTGTATCTCATTTCATTCCAATGTGAAAGACATTTTGTGATTCAGTCCTGGCTCAGAACAAGGGATCTGGTAAAGAGAGAAGGGGATGATGAAGAAGGACAAAGATGCTGTTTGATAATTTTTAAGATGCTGTCACTGTTATTCATCTTATAAACCATTTATTAATTCATCCTCTTGGAAAAAATTTCTCTCAACTTTTTTTCACAGTCTTACTGGTCTTTTGGTTTCATCAGCCCTAGATTGTATCATGTTTTGGATCAGTGAGCTACAAAAACTGAATCTTTCTTTTCCTCACTCTCCCTTTCATTTGTTATATCCCTGAGCAAACCATAAGATCATAGATCTAAAGCTGGAAGGGACTTCAGAGGATATTAAGTTCAACCCCCTCATTTTACAGAAATAGGAAACATATTTAAAGGTAAATAGTGATCACAAAAGGCCATAATGACTGCATCAAAAAATAACAGCTCATGCTGAACTAAGATATCATCCTCTCATCCCCTGCTGTGGTTCTTATTTCCCCAGTTCCCACTACCTTAGTGGACTGGATCTCCAGACAGGTGGTTTCAAATACTTTCGAGTCCTGGGGATAACCTTAAAGGTTATTATCTTCCCAACACTAGCTCATGAGCCCCCATTAGCCACAATCATGCAATAGATGCAGTTAATTCTTTAGGAAACACATTTACTCAAATGGCATGGAAAGAATAATTAGAAAGCATTTTCCTCAATACCAGGGATATATTCTCTCCCAAAATCCACAGGGTCCTAGAGGGGGAGAAATAGGTATGAACTTAAATTGTAATAGTAGTGAAGCATACAGGTCTGAACAATTCATCCACTGCCTCCTCTTCTCATTACTTCTCATTATATGAACTATACATGTTTGGGGGACAAAGGCATAAATGCAGACTGTTTTCTGGAGACAATTTTCTCATTTTCTTTTTTAGATGCAATTGAACAAATAGTTCACATCTCAGACCCTTTCTGGGGTGAGAAATGTCTATTTTGCATCTAAAAATCTTTACATTTCCATGTCTGTTATTTAACCCTCTGGATTTCAGCTTTTTCTAAAGTTTTATTGGGAAAACACTCATACAAATGTTATATAATTTTTGGATGGGTTCATTACACTGGTAGATCATGGGCATACTATACAAATAATTGAACTAGATTATATCAAAATCTCTCATGACATTTTGTTTGGTTGTTGTTATATGGAATGAGATGATGCTACAGTTACAGACTGTTTCAGAATTGGTTTAATATTTGGACACAAAGAATAGTCATTAATGATTTGACATCAGCTTGGAAGGAAGTCTGTAGTAGATGCCCACCTATAGCTTTGTGCTGTTTACATTTTTTCCCTATTGTATTTTTTCTTATGCGATCTGGCTAAATGTTTTAGCCTGTCAAGATTGTTTTGGATCTAAACTCTGTCATCCTTGGTGTTAGTTCTTCCTCCTAGCTTTGTGTCATCTTGAAATTTATTAAGCATGTCATGTATACCTTTAACAAAATGTTTAATTCTTACACTTCCAAAAAAATTACAAAAAAGAAGAGCTATGGTTAGATGGAAGTTCATTTTAAAAAATGTAAGGGTTTTTAGTGGATTTCAAGCTTAAAATAAGTCAACAGCAGCCTCCCAAAAGCTAGTGAGGCATTAGATTGCAACAGGAGAGGCAAAATACTCAGAATAAGGGAAGAAATACTCTACAGAATGTACTACATTCTGTTGACTTCTAAATTTAGGTTTTAGGAGAGATGCTGTTAAATTGAAGAACATTTAGAAAAAGGATGACCAGCATGATTAAGGACTTTAAGATCAGGCCGTTGAGGACTGGTTGAAGAATCAGGGTATCAGATTTAGGTTTAATGTAAATGATAAGTGCATGTATCTTTCTATCTAAATATAGAAATATATAGATGTACAACTTGTAGATGATATAAATAGACATAGAGGTTTAACTCTCTTCTGCAGAGTATGAAAATGGCAAGCATCCTAGCTAGGGGGAAGATTGGTAGAATTCAGGGCTGTAGGCTGGGTAATAATCTCTTCTCCAGTCTCCAAGATGGGATATAGAATTATATCTATCTGATATACATATAGGTATAAAATTCTGGTTAAATAAAAGATCATCATGTACAGCAAATAGTAAGAAAACACATTTATCCAAGGAAAACAAGAAATAGAAATCAAGGAAGTTCTACAGATTAGAATACATCAAGAAACACACAGGAGCTCTTTAGTTGGAAATAAAATAAGATCTTAGCTCAAACAGGGAAAAATTAGTCTCACCCAGGGGTGAAAAAATAATTTCACTCTCAGAATTAGTTGCAATTACAAGCACTGGTGATCAAGGGACATATTGGTGTTGGCTTTCCATGTATAACTGTGTTTCCAGGGCTCTAGTTCAGCATTCAAAAATTAATACCTTTTCTCTTTGTATCTCTGTCTCATCTGATTCTGTCTTTCTTTCTTTTTTCTTCTAAGTTCCTGCCTCCTTCAAGGTTCTTTATTGAAGATGCTGAATTGTTTACCCTTTCTGCAAATATACAGAATCACATAGCATTTTCTGAGCCAATCAGGAATTATTCTCTCTCCATATGTGAGGATGTACCTCTCTCTACCTCACCTGAATCGGAGTGATTGTCACATTAGAAAAAAATTTAACAAAGCCATGGATTATTTCATGAAACATGAGGGGGTCTTCTCACTAGAAATAAAAGGTAAATGACTACTTTCCATCTAATTTTTTAAAACAGGATGAAATTTTCACATTGTTTTATGAATCGTGTTGGGAAAGAAAAATCAGAGCAAAAGGGGAAAACCATGGGAGAGAAGGAAAGAAAAACAAGAAAAAGAAATGAACAGAGGATGTTTGATTTATATTCAGTCTCTTTAGTTCTTTTTCTGGATGAATATTTGCCATCTAAATTATAAAGGGGATTGTTGCTCAGGTGTATATTATACTAGTTGATTTCTCAGATGCCTTCCAGCTCTAAAATTCTGTAATTCAGTGAACTGGGTTCAAATTCTGGCTTTACTATTTATTCTTTATGTGATTTTGGGCAAGTCATTTAAGCCTTTCCTCTTACTCTCTTCATTTGGGTATTAGTAGCCTTTCGCTTTGGCCCCTTGCAGGTGGAGTGGCCTCTGGAGAAAGGTTGAAGGGGGAGTATAAGTAAACTGAATTATACCTTTTCTAGAACTCTGGGGTTCAATATTTATTGTGTGGGGATCACTTTGATTTGGAAGAGACAGTGGGTGTGCAGTCATTTGGGAAATGTTTTAATCTTTTTTTTTAAACTTTAATGTTTCTATGCCAAGAGTGTGGCATTACATACAATATGAGAATGTTGTTACAGGAAACTATTCTGTAATGTAAAGATCACATGAGAAGGGGGTAGTGAAATATAGCTGGTTTATGGAGGGTGTGGTATTGGGGCTCATTCTGATTAAGAAAATCCCACAGTAACATACATTACCTAGATTGATGAGATGGTATGGTCAATTATGGGACTTCATGTCCCCAGGAGCCTCATCACTGGGGAATCAGCTTTGGTACTCACACATTATCAGCATCCTCTGCCTCTGTGAATGGAGGATGGAACATGAGCTCCAATATTTCTGCTTAAGGACAAGATAAGACTTACATCTCTTCATTTCCCACCTGGCACTCTTCTTTGTCTTCTCCATATGTCATGGAAGTAGGATACCTTCTCTTTCCTTTTTAAGTATTGTGTGTTGTTCCTCTATTAGATTGTAAACCCTTTGAGGACAAGGAGTGTCTTCCCTGTTCATATTTGTATCCTCAGCACTTAGCATAGTACATATAGCACACAGTAGGTACTTAATAAAGCTAATTAAGTATCTGTTGATTGACTGACTCAGAGAGAGATGGAGCTGGCAAATAGTTTTTCACTCTGAGAACCATAGAGAACTTGGCATATCCTCATTACTTCTATTGATCATAGTGAAGTGCTATGTCAGTCTGGGACTCCCAATTCCTGATTCTTTCTGTTGAATAGGATCAGATTGGTTGTTGGCAATGCCATTTGATTGTTAAATGTAAAATAGAGATGTTAAGCTGATGTATGATAGGTTATCAATCATCAATCTTTTTTTTAAATTTTTTTTATTTTATTTGCATAACATATGTGTGGGTAATTCTTCAACAATAACCCTTACATAGCTTTCTGTTACAAATTTTTCCCCCCAACTCCCCACCCCTCCCCTAGATGTCAGGATATCCACTACATGTTAATTATATTAAAATATTGGCAAATCGAATATATGTATACATATTTCCAAACTTGTCATTGTTGTGCAAGAAAAATCTTATCTACACAAACGATATATCAGATAAAGGAAACACAATGTAAGCAAACATCAATCAAGGAGTATGAGAATGTTATGTTGTGGTCCACATTTCACATCCCTCTCTCTGGGTGTATATGGCTTTCTTCAGTGAACAATTGGAGGTGGTTTGAAACATTTCATTGTTGAAGAGAGCCATGTCCATCAGAATTGATCGTCATATAGTACTGTTGTTGCCGTGTATAACGATCTCCTGGTTCTGCTCATTTCACTCAGCATCAGTTCATGTAAGTCTCTCCAGGCCTCTCTGAAATCATCTTGCTGATGGAGTTATGGAGTACACAGAAACAGAAGCTCTGAGCAATAAATAAACATGTAATGATTATAATTAGTTGAGATATCAACTTGTTGTTCCTTGTTGGGATATTTGCAATGGAGGTTATTTCATATCTCTTATCACTTAATTCAAATACCTGGAATAAATAGTGCAGATATTATCATTCCCATTTTCCAAGTGACATGAGTGGGACAGTACATATACATTATATATGATCTATGATTGCTTATATAATAAAGACAAAAGCTCTGGGATTATGTCAAGCCTAGATCTGATAATCACTTGAACAGCAGAAAAACATTTTGGAGATAGCTTATTAAATAGTTTCCTGAGTCCTCTAAGACTCAGTTTTCTTGCTCACTTAATAACTATATCATCTTTCTATATTTCTACATGATATATGTCATATATAATATATACAACACTGGCTATTTATGTATACTTATGTATACACATACTATGGTCATATGTACATCACTCACATACACATATATATGTATATGTATCTCCCCATATATATACATATATATGTACACATTATGTATAACCAGAGGGTATTTTAGCCTAGGATCTTGCTTTCTAGTTTCATAAAAAAAATTAAGTCTTTTATTTAAAACTTACCCTTGAGGTTCTGATAAAGGCCTCATTTCTAAAATATATAGAGAATTAGCTCAAATTCATAAGAATTCAAGTCATTCTCCAATTGATAAATGGTCAAAGGATATGAAAATTTTTTAGAAAGTAAAACCATTTCTAGTCATATGAAAAATGCAAATTTAGACAATTTTGAGGTACCACTACACAACTCTCAGATTGACTAAGATGACAGGAAAAGGTAATGAGGAATGTTGGAGAGGATGTGGGGAAACTGGTACATGGATACATTGTTGGTGGAATTGTAAACAAATCCAAGCATTCTGGAGAGTAATTTGGATCAATGCCCAAAAGGCTATCAATCTGTGCATACTCTTTGACCCAGCAATCTCTCTACTGGACCTGTATCCCAAAGAGATCTTAAAGGAGGGAAAGGGATTCACATATGCAAAAATGTTTGTATCTGCCCTTTTTGTAGTGGCAAGGAACTGGAAACTGAATGAATATTCATCAATTGGGAAATGACTGAATAAGTTATGATATATAAATGTTATGGAATATTGTTGTTCTATAAGAAATGATAGGATGATTTCAGAGAGGCCTGAAGAGATGTATATGAACTGATGCTGAGTGAGGTGAATAGAACACTAAGATTATAAGATGATCAATTCTGACAGATGTGGCTCTTTTTAAGAGCGAGGTGATTCAGGCCAGTTCCAATGGTCTTGTGATGGAGAGAGCCATCTGCACCCAGAGATAGTACTGTGGGGACTGAGTGTGTATCACAACATAGTAGTTTCACTTTTTTGTTGTTTGCTTGCATTTTGTTTTCTTTCTCATCTTTTTTTCCTTTTTGATCTGATTTTTCTTGTGCAGCATGATAATTGTGGGAAAATGTATAGAAAAATTGCACATATTGGATTACTTATTATCTAGGGTAGGGAGTGGAAGGAAAGGAGAGGAAAAATTGGAACACAAGGTTCTGCAAGGGTGAATGTTGAAAATTATCTATGCATATGGTTTCCCCCCCAAGGCAATTGTGTCACTCCTTCTAATTCCTCATTGGAATTCTTCTTCCACTCATTCTCAATCACTTTTCCTCTCACTTGATTGTCTTGCCAGAATTTTAAAAAGTTATTTAAATTTTCTTGTTTAAAATTACAAACTTGACAAACATTAGCAAATGTGAACAGTTCCAAAGGAGGGATAGCATATGAAACAGTGAATTTCTATTATTAAAAACCCAAGATTTTAGGAAAAAGTTTGTAATAAATACAACATTGTAGGACTGAATTTGCCCAATAGATAAACATGTACAGGAAACATTTTAAATTTAAGATGGATTATTAAAAATTTTAAAGTCTATAAATCCACAATATAAATGAAACCCTGACTTGCAGCATTTGCTGATTTCCCAGGTATAAATGCTCACACTGAAAATTTAACAATCTGCTTTCTGGTTTGAGATGATTTCAGCATACCCCTGACTCAGCATTTTTCATATTAAACAAGGCATCTTATTGTTCTGCAGGAAGTCAGAAATATTCTAGCCTGATTCTGAAGAATATAACAGTATCCATTCATTAAAATATTTATTGAATAATTTCTCTGTGCCCAGCATTGTAGATTCCATGGTAGAAACAAAATAAATATAAAATAAAATCATGGTGTCAATTCTAAGTCATTAGCAATCCAATTGAAGTGAGAAAATATCCATATTTTAATTAATTAAATAAGAATAATAACAAAAACTTTAATTTGGGTGGTGGTTGTTTAGTCATTTCATTCATCTCTGACTCTTCCTGACCCAATTTGGGGTTTTCTTATCAAAGATACCAGAGTAGGTTGCTACTTCCATTTCCAGCACATTTTACAGATGAGGAAACTGGGGTAAACCAAATTAAGTGACTTGTCCTGGGTTACACAGCTAGTAAATGTCTGAGACTAGATTTGAAGTCAGGTCTTCCTAACTCCAGGTCTAGGAGCACTTTTGTATACAGTGTCTCTTTTAATTCTATAACTTTGTGAGAGAGATAGTGTAAATATTATTATTCCCATTATTCCCTATAAGGGAAATGAGGGATAAACAATTTGTCCAAGGTCATTCATGCAGTAAATGACAGGAAGTTAGGACTAAAGAAGCTACCAACTCTCAGCCCAGTTTTTTGCCTACTCAGGCATTCTGTCTCCAACATCTGTAAATGGGGTGAGGTGACCAGGACTTTGCCTCTGGATGCTGAAATTTAGAAGGCACAAAAATGCAATCTTGTTTTCTTCCATCAATGTAGAATCACAGAATTTGAGAGTTAAAAAATACTTCAGCAATTAGCTAGTCCAGTTTGTACCAATTTATTTTCCAAAAAGGATCTTTGTCACAATCTTTCAGAAAAGGTTGATCCAGTCCTTCCTTGAACACCTGCAATGCAGTTAATGGTGTTTCTTCTATTTCCCAAAAGAACCCATCTTACCTGAGAAAACTACCATTATAACTGATTTCTAAATTAATTTATCTTAATTACTACTGTTATGTTCAAATCATGAATTACAAAATTGGCTGAAAGGTGTATATGTTATATATTGTCTTTTATGGTTCTGCTGCCTCTTATCCCCTTTGGAATCCTAGCCTTTTGTATGAATTTGACTAAATCTCTTCTCTTCTCTGGTTCTTACTTTTTTTTTTCATTAAATGGAAAGTTTAATCTTTTCTTTATATCAAAAATGTGGGGGACTACTATGGTACCATATTATAGACATTGTCAGATCTTGTCTCTGTATGGAGGGGTTTTGCTTAATTTCTTTGCCATAGGAGAGGGTTTATTTAGGAGGTAGGTTTAGAAAATTAATACCATGGAAAGACAAAAGGCATCAATAGAGTATACTTTTGCTTTTTATTTTTTAGATCATTAGATTATTATTAGATAATTTTAGATTATATGGTCTCTTATATGGTAAATGATTTATTGGAACCCATTTTGGTTCAATCAGTATTAATCTAATTCGATATGCTTTTACAGAAATAATGATTATACGTTCTGATAGTAGGTATCAGAGGTGTGAATTGTAAAGTAAAAGTTCACTTGTTTAACCATAGGAAGCTAACTAGAGGATCTCTACCCTTGTTGTTCCTTGTTATGGTGACTATGATTTATTGTAGTCTAGGTGACTCAATTACATAGAAAGTCCCCCAAGTATTTTTTGTTGCTCCTCCATCCCTTGTCATCTCTCTATGTGTGGCCATTGAGTGACCTGCTTGCTGCTCTGTGACCTTTCTACTGGCCCATCAGCCCATGTGGAAATTTTGACATTTGTTTGCCAGTTCAGCCCATGAGGGTACTCATTGGCTTGGTAGGACCTCCTAAAGGATCAAGATAGATCTGTTAATGTCTGCTTGCTAGTTTGCCTACCAATGAGATTCTGTATTTTGTATAGATTCTCTTAGAAGTTTCTATCAACCAATGAGATTCTGTTTTACCTCTATTCTTTGGGTACCAAATTAAAGCCTTGGATGAAGGGGGTGTCTCTGATCATAGGTAAGATTTAAGGTCCATAGATTTTTGTTGAGGGGGTCATAGATCCTTTAATAAAGTATCATTGACTCAGAGTTCTGTTTCAGTTGTTTTTCTTGTTTATTGGACAATTTTGAAAATCCCCACACTGAGTTCTTTCACATAGTCCCAGTGAATATATTAATTCCATTCTCCCTTAGTTATAGGTTTCATCAGATAGGTTAGACTTTATTGTTTTGCCTGTCATATTAGGTTCCCCAAAAAAGTAGTTAGATATGCTTGGACAACATGGAAGAGTTCCAAATTTGGCAACTCCCACTTCTTTACCTGTTTTTTTTTTCTTTAGTGTCCTATGTTCTTTTTGGTTAGTCGTGTCTTATTTTTGTGATCTGGTAGACCATAGCATACTAGGCCCTTCTGATCCAAGCAGCTCATCTTCTGATGTCATATCTTTTAGAATTTTATTATTGTATGAAAAGTTTTCTTGGTAAAGATACAGAAGTGGTTTGCCATTTCCTTTTCCAGTAGATCATCTTGTCAGAGCAGAGCTACTGTGACCTGTTTGTTTTAGATAGTCATGCACATCATAGCTCATAGTTTCATTGAACTACATAAATTTCTCCCCCATGACCAGGCAGTGATCCAGGAGAAGATCCTATGTTCTACCCTTGGAAATTGTTGATAACTGATAATTTATTTGTTAGCCATTAATGGCTTACAGGTACCAATAATGGCTTACAGGTACCAATAGAGGTGTTGTGAAGCTCAAATGAGATAGTCAATGTAAAGCACTTTGCAAACTTTAAAACACTTCACTATGTCAACATCAGTGATTATGATGATGATGAGCTTACAATCATTAGGCTTCTGGTGAGATCACTTAATTCTCTGACCCATCTACTGCACTCCTGTTGAATTTAAGCAATGTTTATGGAGCAATATAGAGGGGTGATGGTAAATCAGTGGTGTTGGTGTGGGGCAAGAAGAATTCATACACATACTTTAAATTTAATTTGTCTTGTTGTGTCTGATTCTTCATGCCCCCCAATTAGGGTTTTCTTAACTAAGATACTGGAGTAATTTGCCATTTCTTTCTCCACTTCATGTTACAGATATGGAAACTGAGGGAAATGGGGTTAATTGACTTGCCCAAGGTCAAACAATGATCTGTACACTGACCTAGCTGCTTCATAATCTGCATTATTAACATGTAAATCTAAATAATCAACAAAATAATAAATCAAGTTGTCATTTATAATGATTTTTCAATCTGAGGTATAAATGCTCACACAGAAAATTTAACAATTATCTCTTAAAAGTTTAGACCTGACTCTAGCATATCTTTAAATACAGCTCTTAAAAAGTATATTTTGTTGGTATTTCCTAAGGATACCTGGAAGATTCAAAACTTTCAAACTTCAATACAGCAGTGATAATCCCAAAATATGGGGTTAATGCTTGAAGTTAGAAGGGTCAGAAAGTTACTTTCCTGTAAAGGGCAGCCTGGGATAGATAGATGGTGACAATAGCTGACATTTACATAGTTCCTTAAGGATTATAAAGTGCTTGATGTGATTTCATTTGATCCTCAAACTAACAGGTAGTGTAAGTTTTTCCCTATTGTCCTTATTTGACAGATGAGTAAGTTAAGGCTGATAAGGATAAAGTGACTTGTCCAAGATCATACAGTCAGTAAGTGGCAGAGCCAGGATTATAATCTGAGTTTTTCCAGAACCAAATTAATTTCTCTTTCTATTACACCAAAAGGTACCCCCTCCTATACCTCTTAAGTCTATTAAAGACATTTGGAACTGAGATACCAAGATACTTTGCTTTCAAGGGAGCAGTCAATAGCTTACATTTCCTAAAGGAAAATTATAGATCATTAGAGCATCCAGGGCCAAAATCATTATACCACTGAAATGTCTCATGATCAAGAAAAAAAAATCTATCCTCTACCACACAATCCATCAAGAAAAAAAATCCTGATTTTAAAATAGACTTTATATAAACAATGGGAATCCTTAAACCAACTTCCACTCACAGAGTTGGGTTCCTAGAGGAATGGCTATTTATATTTTTTTCCTCAGATCTTAGAGATTTCCCTAAGAAGTTATATGGGTTTTCTTTAAAGCTGCTGACTTGAGCTCCCATTTTAAAGTGTTCTTTTCTTATTATTAATCAATTACCACTTAATGTTGTCTCCTATTATTTAAGTGTACAACCATCTGCAAACAAAAAATCATGTAGCACTGCTCCCTCCTCTTTAGTTTTGACTTATATGTAGCCTTTTCAAGTTGAAGAATTTACCATCAGTGTGTGGCTGACTTTGATTTCACGTTTGTCCTCATCAGAGGCGTAGACAACATGTCTGAAAATATGCTCACAGACAAGGGAGCAAAACTTCCTTAGGCTGGCCAAATTGTTCAAATGCCAAATGTCTGCTTGCCAAAAGTTTATTTTATGGAGAATTCACACAGGTCAGGTGCTCACAAGGTGGTCAGTAAAAGTGAAACAAGGATACTTCTAAGATCTCTCTAAAGAACTTTACAATTCATTACATGATATAGGAAACCACAGAGCATGTTGTGCCCTCATCAGAGGTGCTGTGCTTTAGGAGCAAAACAGAACTGAATTATCTCAGAAGAAATGCAAGATACACAAAGTTGGAGAAGCCACCCCAAATATTCATAGAGACTACTTATGTCTGCCCTGTGGCAGAGCATTCTGAGCTCATATTGGTCTGATCAGCTATAGTTAGACACACTGTAACTCATCGCTAACATAGTGATGTCAAAATGGTCTTCTTTGGTCTTCTTTGAAAATGATAGATGAAAACCAACTGACCTTATCATTTACTGACTCAATGATTAGTGTTCCAATATCATTTAAATTTTTTTAATTAATTTTTTTCTTCCCAATATTATTTTATCAAAAATTACATTATATCAGTTAGCTTGTGCAAAGAGCTACTTTTTGGGAAGATCCAGAAAGTTCAGAAGTACAAAGCATTTCACCCAAGGCAAAGAGCACACTTCTCTAGTTACCAATTCAGTCCCATGGGAGGATGTTCATAAAAGCATCCTGTTAAAGCAATTGCTACAAAAATTTAGCTTAGGTGATGGATGAGTTGCTCTCCTGCTGCAGGACAGAGCTTCTTGACAGTCAGCTTCTTGTACACTATAGCATGGACTCCAGTTCCTGAACCTCTTGATCTCCCAACATTTCACAATTCACAAGGATGAATCTCTAATATCCCTTCACCTAAGAGCAGAATAGGTATAGAAACAACAGCTATGTTTGCATAGCTTCATGGCAACTAGGTGAAGAAGATCTCATTTTTCCACCGGGAGGCTCAGAGAAATTTATACTTTTCACTTGAACACAGCAAAGGAAGAAAAGGGTTGATTCATCCTAAATGGGAACAAGTTCAATTGTGACTGAGCAACCCTTTGAAAAGCCTTCTTTCACCACATGGTAAGTGGACAAGAAACATTCATATAATACTTCTTGCCCATGATATGAGTTGAGGAACTGCGTGCTTTCATTAGACATGCCTGGAACATCTACCTGGGTATTCAGCAGGAAGAATAACGTACACACTTAAAGGATGGGACTCCTATTAACCCATCCTTCTCATCTCCTGTTACATCAAAAAGCAGAAAATCCTGTTAGAAGTTACATATGATTATAATAATGCTTTATACATTTTTAATGTTTATTTTTCTCATTTCTCAAATATTCTTTTTCCCTTATTAAAAAAACAAGGAAAAACCCAAATTCCTTTTTGACAAATAGGTACAGTCAAACAAAATATATTATCATACTGACCATGTCCAAAATGTGTGACTCATTCTGTTTTTAGTTCGTTGCCTCTTTGTCAGGAGGTGGGTAAATGCCTTATATATAAGTTTTCTGTTTCTCAAAGCCTTTTCACATTTTCTACCTTATGTGGCAGCTAGGTGGCACAGTGGATAGAGTGCTGGGTCTGAAGTTAGGAAGACCTGAGTAGAAATCTGGCCTCACATACTTACTAACTGTGCAATCCAAGCAAATCACTTAGCCCTGTTTATCTTAGCTCAGTTTCTTTATCTGTAAAATGAACTAGAGAAGGAAATGGCAGACCTCAAAAAAACCTCAAATGGGGTTACAAAAAATCAGACATGACTGAAACAAATGAATAAAGCAAAATCACTAGTTAGGTGAACTTGGGTGAGCACTGCACATTTTTCTGCCTCAGTTTCTTCAACTATAAAATGAGGATCATAACAGCACCTGCTCTTCAGAGTTATTGTGAGGATCAAATGGGTTTATATTTGGTTTTTTTTGCCAGAAAAAGTTATTTAATTAATAGTATTTTTATTTTTCTAAATACATGTAAAGATAGTTTTCAGCATTCACTTTTGCAAAATCCTATGTTCCAATTTTTCCTCCCTCTCCTCTCCTCTTCTCCCTCCCTAAAATAGCAAGCAATCTGATATAGGTTAAACATGTATAATTTTTCTAAATGTATTTCCATATTTGTCATGTTGTGCAAAAAAATCAGATCCAAAAGGGGAGAAACATGAGAAATAAAAAAAAGCAAACAACAACAACAAAAAGGTGAAAACACCATTCTTTGATCCACATTCAATATCCATAGTTCTCTTTGGTTCCTGGATAGCATTTTCCATCACAGGCCTATTAGAATTTGGATTGTTGTTTGGTATAGTGTATAGCACAGAATAGGCTCTTAGTAAATGCTTGTTTCCTCCTTCCTCTCCTCCCCCCACTTGATCTTCACAATCACCCTGTGAAGCAAGTTGAGCAGGTGTAGAAGAAAGAAATTGAGGCTCAGGGAGATTAAATAATTATTCCAAAACACTCAATGAATTAATGGTAGATGGGGAAGGGTGGCTGAAACTAAAAAATTCCTTATTCTAAGACTGGGAGTCTTTTCAGTGAGGAAAGTAAGAAACAGACAGACTCAGAACATGCTCCCACAGAAAAGCACATTACTGATTTCATGAGACACCAGAAAAAGCCAAAGACTCCTTCCAGAATAACTGAGCAGTCTTGTGTGCACTGTGTCAGAGCCAAGAGTCTGAAAGTTGGCAGGGTCTCTGAAGGGTATGGCTGGGCAGACATCCATCTGCCCTGCTCTTTCTTTCATATTGTGGTTGGCTGCTACAACCACTGTTGCTTGGTATTTTTGTTTCCCCTTCTTGAAGGGAGGGCAGTGTGTGGAGTATGCCCAGAAGCACACCTTCTGGACAGCTAGCATGAACTGTTTTATATTAAGAAAAATGGCCAAGTTTGTCTTGGGCTCCCCCTGCCTTGCCTTTCTCTGCTTCTATTGCTATCTTTCTTCTCAAGTACCTGCATCTGGGACTCCTACTCATAATAATTTGCCTTCCACAGTAGTACCGTATATTCTGCAACTCTTCTCATTATTTATTAGGGGCAGAATGACAGAAAGGGTATTCAACTATATATGTTTTGGTTCTACTGAATCTGACCAAATGTATGTCCTTGAGCAAGTTATATAATAATTGAGTCTATAAATTAGTTATAATAATGCCTACTTACATGTAAGGGAGTTATTGTCATGGTGAAGATCAGATGACATGTGAGAGTAATTTTAAAAAATTATTGACAATATTTTATTTTTAGTTCATAATTTCTGAATATATCCCTCATAGCAAAGTATTTCTCATAACAAGAAACAAAAAAAAAAAGAAAATAATTCCCCAACAGTTTGGCAAAACCAATCCAGACATTATTTGTAGATAACTTTATCTGCACCAATAGTCCCCCACTTCTGAAAAAGGAGGAAGGTGAACCTCTGTATATCATCTCTTTAAATATAAGTGTGATCATTATAATTATACATTGTTTAGTTTCAGGGTTTTTCTCCTTCCATTTACATTGTTGTAGTTATTGAGTATGTTGTTTTTCTTGTTCTGATTATATCAGTTTGTATATTTCTCCCTTCTCTGAATTCTTTATAATTATAATTTCTTATAGTACAGTGATATTTTATTGTATCCATGTACTGTGATTTGTTTAACCATTTCCCAACAGACATTCATCCACTTTGTTTCTAGCTCTTTACAAAGAGTTCTGCTTTGATCTCATATATGAGCTTTCTTTTAGTCTTTGGGGAAGATGAATTTTGTGAATGAACTTTGTAGCATAAAATCACAACAGCAGGAACTACATCCAATAGGGATAAACTTGAAGGTGCTATTCCATTGGGTGTTTGTTAAGTTCCTCTAGCAATTTCTAAGAACGTGTATGTATCATTTTGAAGGATTTGTACTTTGTGATGATAAAGTAATGTAAATCTACTTATTGGTCACTGAGCAAGCAAGGCCACTAAATCCATTGATGTTTAAAAGAGAGCATGGAACTGCTCTCTTTCTTTGTTTCAATCTGTGGCAACTAGCTCTACCTCTTTAGGCAACATTTCCCCCATTCCAGGAGAAACTAAAAACTGAGAGGACGTGGTAGTTAAAGCACAGTTAAAGTAAAAGTCTTAGGAGGATTGAGCTTTGTTGGGCCTTTAGCTGCCTCTTGTTTTTGTATAGGTAACTTGAATAACAATTAATGAGATGGATGTTTCTAGTCTTGGAGGCTACCTGAGTTTAGGAGATCTGGAATCTTTCCATCAGATCTGACTGGTGTTAGAAGGAAGTTCTGCATTGGAGAGGATGACCATCATCACTAAGATGAAATTTTAAATGCCTATGCAATATTCTAACAAACTGTTCATGTTATGAAACTTTAGTTCCAATTATCTAGGAGAATATATCAGTATTTATGTTAATACTACCGTTTGTTCAGACCTTTGGCAATTCATGGCTAAGGGTCTCTTGGATTATAAAACCATGAAAATCTATGTTATGCTGCTTGCTTTAAAAAATTAATTCTTTTGCTTTCAAAACTGTCCTGCTGACTTGAGTTTCCTTCTGAATTTTCTTCTATTTTATCTTGTACCAAAAAAAGACTGTTACAATGATCATCTTTTTTTTTTGTATCACTACTGCTAATCCCTTTCTCTTGACATTCTTTTTATCCCACCAAAACCTGACAGAAAGGAGGGAAGCTCTTTTTTGTTTTTATTTTTAATTTTTTTATATTCTTAATATTTTATTTTTCTCCAATTACATGTAAAGACAACTTTCTAACATTCACTTTTTTTTAAATAAGAAAAATGCTCTTGTAACAAATATGGTGAATTGTAACTAAGTCTAGTTAAGCAAAGTTCATCTTCACAGCAATCAAAAATATGTTTCTGTATCCATTTTATGGATACATTCTGTATCTAATACTGTATCCATTCTATGTCCATTATCACTATGATAGGATATGAGTAACTTACTTCCTTCTAGGTACTCTGGAGACATGGTTGGTCATTGGATTGATCAGAGTTAAGTTCTTTAGAGTTGTTTTTCTTTACAACGTTGCTGTTGTCCTATTCTAAATTGTCCTAAATTAGGTTCTGCTCAATGTACTCTATATGAAACATTCTTATAAGTCTGGAAAGGTAGGATAAAGCCAGATTGTACCTTGAACTCTGAAGGTGATGGGAAGCTACAGAAGAAGAGGAAGTAACAATATCTTATAGGAACTCATGTCAGTAATATTGGAAGGTCTTGGCCACATAAGTTGGCTTTTCCTAAAAAAGGAAATGTAATCATTCTTGAGATTTAATTGCTTCAGGAACATAGTTTCCAATCACTGCCTTAGATCTCTGATTGCCTAAGGCACATATAATATTCAGTTCATAAAGAGCTGGAATTCCTCATATTTGTTAGACTACCATTCAAGTCAAGATACCAATTTAAACATGTTATGTTATAATAAATACGAAGTTGAGGGGAACTGCACCCAACTATACCAATAATGTATTTTTGCAGAATTCTATTTCTATGCTGTTGTTGAAAAACTTGCTTTTGTTAAAGGCTATACATGCTCTACAAGTGTTTCATTTTATTTCAGTCAGAAACATGAATGAGTCAATTGAATGAAGACTGTCAAAAGAATGAAGGCATAAAACTTTGGGCATAGTCAATAGAATTGGTTGGAATAAATAATAGGAGAAGGGTGATAGAAAGAAAGAGAAATTCCAGGTGACTAGGTGGTCTGATTCAACTCAGGACAAATATGAGGAATTCTCTTACTGGATCAGAGAGGAGTCCTCATTGACCTGGTAGAATTAATACTTGAGATGTTGACATGGATGATAATGGTATTGCTAGGGCCAGTCTTACCTGGCTGTTTCTAATAGACCTAGAAAAGATGGATTGATAGAATTTAGAAAAAAACTGTTGAAATCTGACAAAAAAAGAGTCAGAAGGGAAGAAGACAGAAGTGGGAATGAAGATATGATCTCTGAGTCTACTATTTTAGTAAGAGAGTCATGGGTTTACTCTATGACTATTGAGTGAAGGGTCAAAGACAACCCAAATTTTCACCATTAGGAACTTGGGAAATTATAGAATAATCTGAAACAGAACTCGACAAATCCCTAGAATTTCAGCTCCTTAGATTCTCAAGAGCCCTGTGATTAGCTAGATTCTGGGGAATCTGTGAACTTGGATAGGAAGAAAAAAATTACATTTTTATTCCCAACAATCTTTAACCATATGGTAGAAGTGGAACAACTACCTTCAGAAGAAAAAGTATAAAATTAGGAGAAAAAAATAGATTGTTTTTGCATCTCATATAAAAATCTCACAACAGGCAACCAAGAAAATTATACATTTTTTAATGCAATAAGCAACAGTTTAAAATTATTCAGTGTTTTAATTTGGAAGAATAAGGATCAAAACCTTAATGTGGGAGAAGTATACTGATTCTTAAAACCTTTAGTTGCCTTCAGACAGGCCCTTTTTACCATTATCACAATTTTGGTTTTGCCCAGATATTTCTCAAATTAATAAATTCCAAAGAACAAAAGGTGTGGAACACACACACACACAGAGCTTTGTATGTTTATATATATGTATACACACACACACATATGCCCAAGAGATTTTCAAAAGACAGTACTTTAGTTGGTAAATTCATTGCACATCTAGCAAGTATCTGAGACTAAATAATAATAATAATAATAATAATAATAATAATAATAATAATAGCAGCTAACATCTATATAGCACTCACTATGTGCCAGGCCCTATATAAAGCACTTTATAATTATTATCTTATTTAAACCTCATAACAACCTGGGAGGTAGGGGCTATTATTATCCATAATATAAAGTTGAGAAAATTAAGGCAAACAGGAATTAAGTGACTTACACATGGTCTAAGGCCAAATTTGAACTCAGGCCTTCCTGACTCCATGGCCAGAACTCCATTCACTATAACATTTACCTACTACCCTCCAGCTTCTATTTCTTTTCCTATAAAATAAGGGAATTGGACATGTCCAGATCCCTGCGTCTGTAAATGATAATCTGATGACCTTTTTTTCACCAAAAGATTTTAATAGCTTCACCAGAAGAAAACCAAAAATATACAAAATATAATGCTTTATACCCCAAATCAGTTAATCAACAAGCAGTTTATTTTTTAGCATCTACTAAGATGGGAACTTGACAAAAAAAGTCAAATTAACATGTTAACAAGTAAGCATCTATTCAGTACTTACTATTTACCAGACACTGTGCCAAGTAGTCTTTGTCTTCTAGGGGCTAACATCTGAATGAGAGAAATAATTCATACAGAGCCTATCAAAAGAAGAACAAGATGAACACAGGTTAGTTTTGAAATAGAATGTTGTAGCAATTAAGGAAAACCAGAGAAGACTTCATGAAGAAGATAGGTCTCATTTGAGTTGAATCATGAAGGAAAGCCAATATTCTGGGAAGTAGAGGTAGGAGGGAGTATACTCGAAGCAGAGGGGTAGCGTGGTTAAAGGAATAGAGAAGGGAAATGATAGTCCTATATATGTAATATTGAGAAGGCAAGTATGGATAGAAGATAGAGTTCATGAAGGACAGCAAAGAGTAGGAAGAGATTTGGTTGAGAAGAACTTTAAATGAAGATCAGAGGAGTTTATATTTGATCCTAGAGGCAATAAGAAACTAAGTTAATAAATATTTATTGATTGAATTGAATTCCTGATGGAATCCCACATGAGTGACTTTAGTTATGGGCCTCTTCCTAATATCCTGAAATAAGAACATCCAGTACTGGTGATGACTACTCCTAAGGCCATACGTCAAAGGACCCTTAGAAAATCTTTAGGAACTTGCCACCAAGGGCAAGTATGTGGTAGGATTTAGGTTGGGACTCATGGTAACAAGATTAAAAAGTCCCTGCCATTTAGGCTAATTTTTTTCTCTGAATTTACTAGTTCTGTGATTTTAGGCAAATCACTTAACTTCCTCCAGTCTCAGTTTCCTTTTCTGTAAGATGAAGAGAATATTAATATCTACCTCACAGAATGGTTGTGAGGATCAAATGAGATGACTTAGAATTTATACTTTGTAAAACCTTCAAGTGCCATGTAAGTGCCAAATGCTGGTTATTGAATCACAAGACTGACTTGAGGGAGGCTTGGCTCAGAATAGCTGGACAGGAAGAAAGCAATTTTGGGAAGATTACTCTGACTAGGGCTTGGAGGGAAGGAAATCAGTTTGAAGGATACTCCAGTCATCCATGAATGAGGTAATAAGGCCTTAACTAAGATGATGACTATGGAAAGAGAAATGGGAAAGGATGTTACAGTGACTTTGTGAAAGGACAATGGTCTATCTTTAAATAATTTTTTTTAAAAAAGCTTTTCTTTTCCTTACAAGCTTTTTCCCTTCCCAGGGCATTCCACATTTGGGACTGTCAAGTGGTAAATGTCAGAGAATCTTCCTCCTTCTATTAAGAGGAACAGAACATCTTGCTGCCATGAGCAAATATAAAATTACTTCTTTGTGTCTATTATAGGTATGGCACATTGTTAATTAAGGGGAGGGCCAGAAGTCATCCCTGGTGGATCTAAAGACATTTTACACTTAGCAAGTAATTTAATTTGATCTGCTCTTTGGGGCTGTTCTCTGTGTAGGGTCTGGCTGAAGCAGAGACATGAAAATTCCTAAGTGGTCCATTCTTCTTTAGATTTCTCAGTGTCTGCAGTCTGCTTTGTGATCCATTGACCTGTTTTGTGTCCCTGCTTCTTCCCTCCACACTGAATTAGAAATTTCAAAGAACTCCACTGAAAACATGAAGGTGGGAGATTGAGGGGGAAATGGCTCTTCCTATGACATGGAGGGTTTGTAAAATCTTGATTAGAATAATGGAATGTTATATTAATAATTACTAGATTATATTATACTAATGTTATACCACTATATTGGCCAACAATAGGTCCTAGGCCAAGCCAAATTGGTCATTTTTTTTGGGCCTTGATTGAACATAAATAGTGATTGTTTCTTTTTTGGTTGGAAACCTGAAGGTTTTCCCCTCTCAAATTGGATTTTTTTTTTTGGTTTCTCTTGTAGGTAAAAGAGGCCATTCTTTTTCTCAATTCTTACCTACCCTTAATCACTGAAATGGGCATTACTTCAATCAAACTGAGCCCTAGGAAAGAACTTAGCTTAAAAACCACCAAAGGCTCCCACTGTATCCAGGGCCATCTCTAGTCTTCCTGATCTATATCTGACTTTGTAAAGCCCACCCTCACTTAAATCCAATTCATTTGCATATCATGGTATCACCTTCCTGATGTCATGGAACTCTTTGAGAACAAAGGACAAATAAGAAAAACAACATTAGTAATTATGTAAATAATATCACATTAATATTATTTATAATATACAATCATATTATATGACACAATGTATAATCATTAATATAATAATATAATTAATTAATACTTAATATAATAACTTTCTTAGGACAAAGTGCATGTTTTATTTAAAACCATCTCTTCCAACTCCTAATATCTCCCTTAGTATTTTTATATCTATTCCAGCTTTGCACGCAGTAGGTTTAAAATAAATTGTCATTGAGTTGTGACCTTAGAATCAAAATTCAGTTGCTTCATTGGAAGCTACCTCAGAAATCATGAAATTAAGCATTCTAATCCCCCTAGACTGCAGCCTTTGAATCTAATTAACATGGGGTGAGAGCAGTTTTGCCTTAGGACATGGATGCCCCAGAGAAGACAAATGGAGTGACTGTCATCCCCATTTTTCACCTTCCATTAGTCTTCCAACATTTCACACAGTTGTGCAGCATACACACCTACCATCACCCCCAAAACCAGTATCCTAGAATGAGGCCTCACTTTCCCTCCCAACCTGCTAAGCACCAGACCATCCTATCTCTTGGTGTACTATATATATATATATATATATATATATATATATATATATATATACATATGTATATGTATATATATATATATATATCCCCCCTGAGGCAATTGGGGTTAAGTGACTTGCCCAGGGTCACACGGTAGGAAGTGTTAAGTATCTGAGATCATATTTGAACTCAGGTCCTCCTGACTTCAGGGCTAGTGGTCTATCTACTTTGACTCTTAGCTGCCCCTGTACTTTACATTTATGATTGGAATGTCCTCTAAATCACCATCAGTCCCATCTAAACCTTTAATTCTTTTCTTTCCATTCAATTGCTTTGGCTCGAGGTTAAAATATTGAATTAAGGTTAAATTATTTCTAGTAACATTCCTGGTAAATTTGTGGTTGTAATCTAGGCTTTACCCCTCATTAGCTATATGACCCTATGTCAGTCACTTCTTTTTAGACCTCAGCTTCCTTATGTATAAGATGAAGGAGCACCTTAACCCAGAAGTAGTCAGCTCACTGTGTGGCCCATAATATTCTGCTGGTGTGGCTTGAAACAGATTAAAATATAATCAACAAATATTTAGGAATACTATAAAACACAGATAATGTTAATACATGGTTTTTAAAGTCCTTATGTAGGGGTCTTTATGTAGGGATTAGTGGGTGCCATTTTTCTTTGAATTTGACAGAATTGGATGGAATGATTTCTGAAATCTTTTTTAGCTTTAACATTTTGGGATTCTTCTTAGAGCTCTGATAGGATACCTGTCATCTAGGGGTGGGGGTGGGAGGAAGGAGGGGAAAAGCTTGGAACAAAAAAAAAAGTTTTGCAGAGGTCAATGTAGAAAAATCATTCATGTTCTATAAATAAAAAGCTTTAATAAAAAAAAAGAACTCTGATAGGTAAATAAGACAAACTTTGCCTACTTTGAAATTAAACAGAGGATTGGCTCTATCCATTCTGAGCTTTTTGGAAACATGATTTGGCCTTGTTCTAAAAAGAGAGACTTGTCCTTTGAATTAAGAGGGCCAAGAAAAGTTCTGTAGAAAATATTACCTGGCCTTGAGTACCCAAAAGTCTTTTTATTTCTGGAACTACCCCATCTAGGCTTTTAAAGAGTTTGGAGGACAATTGTGGATCTTTACTTTTTCACCTTGTTTAGAACATGAGGAGCTAGTTTGGCAAATGAAATACAAGAATAGGGCAGAAAAGGACAAAGAGGCTATTTGGGACAGAGTAGGTTTTTTTTTTTTAATTGTGGTTCTCACTAAAGATCAATGGGATATGATGGGAGTGGAGTGGGTAGAAAGTCGGGGTGTGTGGGAACTTATTAAGGAGATGGAGTTTATTGAGGAGAAGATGGGACCAGAGTCAAATAGTATTCATTGTCTCTCAACCATTTTGAATTGGTTTGTGGCATTATCTTCCCTAGTCATCTGAAAGAGTTATTTGGATTTTTCAAGCTTTTTGATCCCTTCATTGTATTCTCTGGGTTCAGCCCCTTCCTCCCTGGTCTCCTCTTCCTCACACATATGAGTTTCATAGAAATCTCTAGATCAGCCCATTTCAGATTCCTGCCCAGTCCTCCCAGAAGGAGAACAGAAGCAGGAAATTGAGTCCCAACCTTTGCTGCCAAGAGGATGACCGCTTGACAAAACATCTCTTTCTGGTCACTCCTCAGTCCCCTGGGATTCTGTACATAACCCTGAATTCAATTTCCTGTTCTTTGTGAATCAGTGTGTTCACCTCAGAGCTGTTGTCTGTCACTATCAGGGAATCCATCATATTAAAACGAGGCCTGGGGGAAAGGTGGGAATAAGAAAATAAATAAGTAGCCAGGGTTCCAGAGAAAGAAATCACCGGTGCTATGCTGCCTTTTTCATACCAACTTAGAATGAGATACTGAAGGGAAAGGACACTTGGTCCTATTCACCCACATGGGCAGAAGATTGGGCTTTAAACTCAGAACCACATGGAGGAACAGTGAGGGAGGAATTAGGGCCTGTATGCAGAAGAAAAAAAAGAAAGAAGAGTTTGGACTGACAGAATTTCTTAAAACAGACTGGAATTTCTACTCGGGATTATATTGTTTTTTGAGACCCTGGTAATTTTTTTTTTTTCAGTGAGAAAGAATTACAGTGTTTTAATACTAATATTACCTGATATTAATATAGAATTTTTAGGTTTGCAAAGAACTTTACTTACATTCTCTCAGGAAACTCTTATAACCTCTTGAAATAGGTATTATTATTATCCTCATTTTTCAGATAGAAACTTGCCTAGGGTTATGCTTTCTGTCCGAATCAAGTTTTAAATTCATTTCTTACTGGCTCCAGGTCCAGCACTCTAGAGGTATGAAGCACATGGTTCATGTGCTTTGCAATACTTCTAAGTATAGTAGGAACCAGATAAAAATGTAATTGTGAAATATTTAACAAAATAAGTTAAAATGCAATAAAACATAGATAATATTATTGTGTGGTTTTTTAAGTCAATATGTAGCCTGAAGGAATCCTTATGTATGGTTTTGTCACCCCTTTTCCCATTTGAGCTTGATACCACTTCCATATTACTATATTATGCTGCTTCTCACACTTCCCCCCACCCCTTGCCTTGTCCCCCCCCTCTCCTTTCTCCTTCCCCCTTCCCCACAATGTCTATGTAACCACTAGAGGGCAGTATGTGGTAAGGTTGATTGCATAGATGAAGGATTAGTCCCTACCTTTTGGATGGGGTGGGGGAGAGGATTATCATCCTAGAAAACACCACTCTTTTCAGGCAATACCTTTCTTCTCCCCCTGAGCATCTTAAAGGGTGCTTGGTTCATGACTCTATTTTGTTCTTAACCCTAGAGACCAGAAGCTTCAATAAAACACCTGCCACTCTTAGCCACCTGAAACTTGCTTATTCATTACTCCATAGCCTAGGGATAAATTGTCTTGAGTTACATGTTTCATCTCTTTCCTATTTAGAAGCTTATAAGAGTTTAATAAAATCAAAACCATAAGATTCTCTCTCATTCCATTCAATCCCCACCTAGGGAATAAAAAAACCATAGTGTTTTGGATTAAAGTACAAATCTCTGTCCTATTTATGTATTCCAAGCTATTAACTGGCTTCCCCCACCATTTCAAGGCCACTGTATACAATTACTACAGATACATAAATCACAAATAAGTTATACTCAATCATAGTTTTATATGAAACAAATTAGAGATAGTTCCAAAAATAGAATAATTGTATAGAAATGCCTGATTGTCCAAGGCATTGGGAAAAGGAAAGAAGGGAGTGAAACCTTTACTATCCTTCCATTTATCTCAAAAGAGTGACAATATAGAGAAGATTCAGTCTTTTTCAACTACATTCATCAGAAGTTCCCACCTACTCTTTTTTTTTAAATGCATGTGGAGGCCAGGGATTCTGGAGCCAAGTTTGCAATACCCAGGTTCTAATATTTGAATTGGAATCACAAAACACTTATAGGACTTTGCTTCTCTCTCTCTCTCTCTCTCTCTCTCTCTCTCTCTCTCTCTCTCTCT
>JAJPUD010001384.1:264555-279909 GCA_023553655.1 Myrmecobius fasciatus
TCTCTCTCTCTCTCTCTCTCTCTCTCTCTCTCTCTCTCTCTCTCTCTTTCTCTCTCTCTCTCTGTCTCTCTCTTCTCCCCTTTTCCTCTACCTCTATCTCTGTCTACATCTTTGAGTTCCTGTCAATGCTTCTATTTCTCTCTATCAGCTCATACTTCTGCTGTTGCTTTGGTTCTTCTCCAAATCTGAGCTCTGACTGAACTCTGTCACTCAAGTTTCAGCCTTCTCCCCCAGATAATCTCTCTGGAGACTGGGTAGAGGGGAGAAGACTGTCAGGGATTACCATTCCTGGGTTGATGAAAAGTTGGGGTTCAATTCCCTGCTCATAGGAAATATCTGGTCACACCTAACAAATAAGAAGGTACTCACAGCAATTCCCTGCTGACATGAATAGAAAAGAATACATTTTTTTTTTTGCAAAGGGAGGGGCTCATCATGCTGCAACAGGAAAAAAAAACCCCGAACTTGTGGCTCTAGGGTCAGAAGACCTGAATTAAAATCTTACTCCTAATGCTTAATACTTCTTAGGCAAATCACAATCCCCATGGATCTCAATTTCTTATCTAGAAAATGAAAAGGGTTGGATTAGAAGAGCTCTGAGATCCCTTTCTAGTTAGCTTGGTACCTCAGAAATCTGGGCTTGAGATCAGGAAGGCCTGAATTTGAATTCTGTTTCATGTGGTTCTGGATAAGTCACTAATCTACTTTCAGCCTCAATTTCCCTATATATAAAAAGTGGATAATAATAGCAATTACCTTACTGTGTTGTTGTAAGGAACAAATGAGAGAGTATATGTAAAATGCTTTGCAAATTTTAAAGTACTTACTATTGTTATTTCCAAAAAGTTCTATTATTCTATAAAATTTATTTTACCAAAAAGATTATTTGCAACTGTTGAAAAACTCATAGAAAAGCATGGTCTTAAAATTAGAACTAGAAAAGATCTTAAAAGTTGTCTAGTCTAATTTTTTCATTAAAAAAAGGTTAGTTTTCTGGGGCAGCTAGGTGGCGCAGTGGTTAGAGCACCAGCCCTGAAGTCAGGAGGACCTGAGTTCAAATCTGGTCTCAGATGCTTCCTAGCTGTGTGACCCTGGGCAAGTCACTTAACCCCAATTGCCTCAGCAAAAAGCAAAAAAAAAAAAAAAAAAAAAGGTTAGTTTTCATTTGTATCTTTTGTAATCACATTGCCTTCATTTCCATATACATACATATATATATATATATATTCTCTTTCTCTCCCCAGAAAGTTATAATTCCTTGTGTTTTTAAAGGATAAAAAAAAGAAATAGGGAAAATAAAAGCTGCTCCAAAAAGCTAATGAACTTATTGACTGAGTCTAATAGAATATAAGATATTCTATACCCATGGTACCCCACCTCTGCAAAGAATCAACTCCCTTCACTGATGCATTGTTGATGGAACTGTGAATGGATCCAACCATTCTAAAGAGCAATTTGGAGCTATGCCCCCAAAGTTATCAAACTGTGCATACCCTTTGACCCAGCAGTGTTTCTATTGGGCTTATAACCCAAAGAGATCTTAAAGGAAGGAAAGGGACCCACATGTGCAAAAATGTTTGTGGCAGCCCTTTTTGTAGTGGCTAGAAACTGGAAGCTGAATGGATGCCCATCGATTGGAGAATGGCTGAATAAATTATGGTACATGAATGTTATGGAATATTATTGTTCTATAAGAAATGACCAGCAGGATCATTTCAGAGAGGCCTGGAGAGACTTGCATGAACTGACGCTAAGTGAAATGAGCAGAACCAGGAGATCATTATACATGGCAACAACAAGACTATATGATGATCAATTCTGATGGACATAGCTCTCTTCAACAATGAAATGTTTCAAACCAGTTCCAGTTGTTCAGTGAGGAAAGCCATAAACACCCAGAGAGAGGGAGATGAAATGTGGACCACAACATAACATTTTCATACTTTTTATTGATGTTTGCTTGCATTATGTTTCCTTTCTCAGATTTTTTTTCTTGTAGACACAATTTTTCTTGCACAGCAAGATAAGTGTGGAAATATGCATACACATATTCGATTTGTCAAGTATTTTAACATAATTAACATGTAGAGGATTTCCTGCCATCTAGGGGAGGGGTAGGGATTAGGGAGGATAAATGTGTAACAGAAAGCTTTATAAGGGTGATTGTTGAAGAATTACCCATACATATGTTTTGCAATTAAAAAGCTTTAATAATAATAAAAAGAATCAACTTCCTCTTTTATGATTGAGCTAACGGGTTTTGACTAACATATACTGTAAATGACAGAGCTGGGATTTGAATCCAAGTGCTGAATACAAATTTGGTGCCCTTTTTGTGTGCTATTGGAAGATCCCTTTTAGTTGAAGAACTTAGGGGCCATAAATTATGAAGTCAGACACAGAACCATATAATATTGGAGGTGGACATCATTTTGTCCAACCTGCCTTATTTGACAGCTGAGGAAACTGAGGCACAAGAGAATGGAGGGCGTACAATTAATGGCAGAACTTAAACTGGAACCTTGATGCTCTCTAATGTTCTTTCTAAGTATAACTTTTAACTTCTCCTTTGTGAGGTTTCTTCCCTTAGCTTTTTTTTTTTTTGCTTTTTGCTGAGGCAATTGGGGTTAAGTGACTTGCCCAGGGTCACACAGCTAGGGAATGTTAAGTGTCTGAGACCAAATTTGAACCCAGGTCCTTCTGACTTCAGGGCTGGTGCTCTATCTACTGCGCCACCTAGCTGCCCCTCTTCCCTTAGCTTTCAAAGGAGACTTATAATTGATCTCTTGAATTCCCCATGTCACTCAATTTACTGGACATCTAGGCATTTGTTTAGTGGACCATGGGTCACATTTTACTTTTTCAGGTGGGAAGAAAGAGCAGCAATTACTGCTTTCTCTTTATTTATGGTTAGGAGGAATTTGTCCCTTCCTTATGAATAGAAATTATCCCACCTCCATGGCTCTTTCCCCATCTAAGTGAAACAAGGCTGAGAGTCTGTCAGCAAGTCCATATCCCATAATTTATGCATTACTTCTAAATGACATATTAGGAAAACATTATTAGAGATTAACATTTTATCTGGGTGATAAGACTATTAAAGAACTTAAAAACAAAACAAAAAATCAAAAATCAAAACCAAAACAAAAAAATCAAGACCATTGAAAATAAGAAGCCCAGAACATTTGTCCTAGAGATGGAGAATGTACTGTGATCTTCAGTAAAGGAGCAGAATCTAGCCTTTGATGCAGTACTTTTCAGGACTTTCTAAGCTAGCTGTGTATGAACTCTCCTCTGGAGAAGAAAGGAATTAGGTGTAATATAGGAAACATCCTTAAGAAGAAAGTAACCTAGAAAGGAAATGAGAGCCACTTCTTAATAAATAACATGTATGAGCTCCTTATAATACAACCAAGGGTAAGGTAAGGGTGTTTTTGATTTTGTTTCTGTCCAGGCCCTTGGTTTCACTGATGACTATAAAAGATATTCTTTGTATGGAAACTCTCTTTACTAATGCAAATGGTTAGCTTGTCTGTGACTTCTGTAGAGTTAGCTAGGGCACTGAGAGGTCAACTAACTTGACCATGGTCATACAGTTAGTATGTGTTAAAGGCAAGACTTGGATAGGTCTTCCTGATTCAAGGCTAAACCTCTATCTGCTCTACCATGTTGCCTCAGGCAGCTAGGTAGCTCAGTGGATAGAGTGCCAGGATTGGAGTCAGGAAGACTCATCTTCCTAAATTCAAATCTGACCCCAGATGCTTACTAGCTGTGGCTCTGGGAAGTTGTTTAACCCTGCTTGCCTCAGGTTTCTCATCTGTATAATGGGCTGGGGAAGGAAATGGCAAACGAGTTTAATATCTCTGCCAAGAAAACCCCAAATGGGGTCACAGAGAGTTGGAGGAAATTGAAACAACGAATCAACAACAATATGTTGTCTCTTATGAGAGAAGCAGTGCAAATATTTATCCCAGTTTTATAAAAATTATGAAATGGCTGATGTCCTATGAAATTATGCTTCTTATAACTTTTGGATGCATGAAAAAAGCACACCAAAAAATCAAAATCATCTCCAAGGAGATCCTGTCCTTCCACTTAGTTGCACCTTACTTTTTATTTTCATTTATGTCAAGATTGGTGGGGTTCAATCCTTTTTTTTAAATAAAGTTTCTTATTTTCAAAACATATGTATAGTTTTCAACATTCACACCTGAAAAACCTTGTGTTCCAAATTTTTTTCTCCCTTCCTTCCTCTTCCCCCCTCCCCTAGATGACAAATAATCCATTATATGTTGAACATGTGCAATTCTTCTATACATATTTCCACAATTATCATGCTGCACAAAAAGTCACATCAAAAAGGAAAAAAATGAGAAAGAAAACAAAAAGCAAGCAAATAACAACAGAAAAGGTGCACATATTATGTTGTTATCCACACTCAATCCCCACAGTCCTCTTTCTGGATAGCTCTCTTCATCACAAGTACACTGGATTTGTCCTGAATCACCTAATGGTTGAAAAGAGCCACATCCATCACTTAATCTTGTTGTTGATCACATAATCTTGTTGTTGCTGTGCACAATGATCTCCTAGTTCTGCTCATTTCATTTAGCATCAGTTCATGTAAGTCTCTCCAGACCTTTCTAAAATCATCCTGCTGATTGTTTCCTTATAGAACAATAATATTCCATAACATTCATATACCGTAACTTATTCAGCCATTCTCCAACTGATGCAGTCACTCAGTTTCCAGTTTCTTGCCACTACAAAAAGTGCTGCTACAAACATTTTTGTACATGTGGTTCCTTTTCCCTCCTTTATAATCTCTTTGGGAGACAGATCTAGTAGAGACACTGCTGGATCAAAGGGTATGCACAGCTTTTATAGTCCTTTGGGCATAGTTCCAGATTGTTCTCCAGAATGGTTGGATCCATTCACAGTTCCACCAACAATGTATCAGTGTCCCAGTTTTCCCACACCCCCCCTCCAACATCTGTCATTATCTTTTCCTGTCATCTTAGCCAATCTGACAGGTGTGTGGTATTTCAGAGAGGTGTGTAGTGGTATTTCAGAATTGTTTTAATTTGAATTTCTCTGATCAATGGTGATCTAGAGCATTTTTTCATATGACTAGAAATAGTTTTAATTTCTTCATCTGATGGACATGGTTCTCTTCAACAATGATGTGATTCAAACCAGTTGTGCTGCGATGAAGATAGTCATATACATCCAGAGAGAGGCCTGTGGGAACTGAGAGTGAACCACAACACAGCATTTTAACGCTTTCTGTGAATATTTCCATGCATTCTGTTTTCCTTCTTAGGTTGTTTTTTTTCTTCTTCTCTTTCTAGATCTGATGTTTCTGGTGCAGTAAGATAACTGTATAGATATGTATACATGTATTGTATTTGTCATATAATTTATCCTATCTAGCATGTATTAGATTACCTGTCATCTAGGGGTGGGGGGTGGGGGGAGGGAAAGGAAAAGCTTGGGAAAAAAAAAGTTTTTTTTTTTGCAAAGGTCAATGGTGAAAGGTCACTCATATGTTTTGCAAATAAAAAGCTTTATTAAAAAAAATTTCTTCATCTGAAAATTGTCTGTTTATATCCTTTGACCATTTATCAATTGGAAAATGGTTTGTATTCTCATAAATTTGAGTCAAATCTCTATATATTTTAGAAATGAGGCCGTTATCAGAATAGGGTTCAATTTTTCAAGTAGCATGTCTACTCTGTGAAAATGGCCAAAGATCTTGCATTTTAGATACCAGCTTATGTTTATAAATCATCTAAAAATTGTGGGATTTTTAGCATCCTCTGCTACTCATTGCCACTATCCAAGTGGAAGAGGCCAGTACAAGACTAAGGTCCATTTTATATATATATTTTTCACTTCAGTCTCTATTGTCATCTTCAGGATGTTAAGAATACACAAAAAGGATTCTCTTCCTTTTCTTTATGCCCATTTTGCACCTCTCCATATTGGCTGCTTAAAAATTGCATTGGATTAAAAATACCAACTCAGAATGAAGGCTGACCCCTCCAAAATGTCTGTGAATTTAATTATTGTCTCTAAACCTGGGGAGGGGGGAAGATTTAGTTTGGGGGAATATTTTATTTAGCTTAATCCCTTTAATTGGTTTAATAGAGCCTCTTTTGAGAAAGACCCATTTTTAGCATTCACCTAATATTTGAATGAACAAGAATCTCTTTGATGATAATTGATTGTGGCAGCATCTGGAGGACAAGTGGGCCTTGAAGGGGCTGATGTTCCCTTCTCTCTGTGCAGAGGAAATTTGTAAAGGAATTTCCCACTGGTGAAAGGGGTGGGACCTGTAGCATCAGAGTTGAAGTTTTTCTTTTGATTTCCCAAGAGAAGAACTGCTCAGGGAGCTATGGGACTTCCTCTCCAGCCCTGCAAACTATTTCTTACCTCTGGGGGGAATTTAATGACTTCTTTATTTCCAATACAGTAGTTCTCTGCTGTCCGTAACACTCTTATGGCCTAGAGAGGTTACTATACCTCAGCTTAGCACATAGCCTGGCATGAAGAAGTATGCATTTAATTAAGGCTTATTGACTGACTAACTGATGGGATAAGAAAACATGTTAATATTCCTTTTTTACATGTAACGTAATTCTCTGGTTTAGAAACATATAACGATGGAGAGAATGGTTACTATGTGGGGTAGATTGGTGTTCATGAGATCAAAGAGGTAAAAATACTTTGAAAAGGTAAAAGGCGTAAACACATTAACACATTATTATTATAAGCAGATTCCTCGCCCTGAAATCAGGAGGATCTGAGTTCAAGTCTAGTCTCAGACACTTACCACTTCTCATTTGTGTGACCCTGGGCAAGTCACTTAACCCCAATTACCCCCGGGGGGGGGGGGAAGATTCCAAGATGCAAGAGAGTCTTGGAAAGGACTATCTTTTATATAAGATGAGAGATCTAGAACTGAAGGTCCACTCCATTTATTTATTTTAAGAAATTATTTATTTAAAACTAAATACAAAATAAGAAAGAACCAAATAGAAAAAGACAGAAAAAGGAAAAAACAAAACATTGCCATATGCCCAGCAGAAAACATCAGGGAAGATTCAAAATATGTAACAATAAATTTCCATTTCAAGAAAGCACATATAATAATAAAAGACATTAGACTCATGAATGTTCATTTTTCTTTGCAGATTATTCTTTTGTTCTCTGCTGTGAACTTTTTACTTTATTCTTTTTCCCCTTTCGTCCTTCCCACTTCCACCAAGCAGGCTACAGTTAAGCATGGATATAGTTATGTGTCTATGTATTTATACACTTTCCCCAAGCAGGCTAAAGTTAAGCATGTATGTATATACATATAGCATGTGTGTGTGTGTGTGTATTTAGTTTGGATTATTTATGCCTTTTGGATGATTTCAAAGTAAATGCTTTGAGGGGGCCTGTGAGCTGTGATTTAAAGTTGATTTGGACCAGAAGAGTAACTTGAACCTGGGAAATATATGTATATATATATATGTATATATATATATATATATATATATATGTACACACACAGAGATATGTATACACACAAATATGCACAATTAAGCAAAACAAATTCCCATAAAGGCCATGTCCAATAAATGTATGACTTATTTTGCATATTTAGTACATCACCTCTCAGTCAGAAGGTGAGTATTGTTCTTCATCATCAGTCCTTTGAAAACATTATTGATCATTGCATTTATCGATGAGCAAATTGAGGCCCAGAGAAATTACATTATTAGCCTGTGGTCATCCAGGTGAAAAGAGGTATATCTAAAATTTAAATATGGGTTCTCTGGACTTTAAATCCAGCAATATTTCTACGATCTAGAATAAACTTCTAAAGTTTGGGAAATTAGTATCTCTGAAAGGTGAATAAATTGAAAAGGACCTAAACCAATTGGAGTCAATTCTAAATAGCAGCCTCTTCATTTTGTTCTTTCTCTACATCTCATTTGCAATTGCATGCTGCTTACACCTTTGACCCAGCATGCTCCTTAGTGGTGTCTCCACTGCCTAGTCAGGAACATTTCTCTACAAAGAGCTTACATTTTAATTGGCAAAATAAGATCTGGACATATATTAAGTGGGCTCAAAGCTTGAAATAACTTTTGTATCTATGTCTATGTAAATATCTATATGTATGTGTATATACTCACACATATACATCTATATACTATACACACTTTAATCATCTTTTTATATGTATATATATACATGCAACACACATAAAAACACACAGAAGAAGGTGAAAATATTATGTATTGATCCACATACAATCTCCATAGTTCTCTCTTTGGATATGGATATGGATGGCATTTTCCATCCAAAGTTTATTGGGATTGCTTTGAATCACCGAATTGTTGAGAAAAACCAAGTCTCTTATAGTTGATCATCACACAATCTTGTTGTTGCTATGTACCAGCTGTGATGCTGAGCAAGTCATTTAACTGTTTGCCCCAATTTCCTCATCTGTAAAATGAGCTGGAGAAGGAGTGGCAAACCAATCCAGTCCTTTTGCCAAGAAAACCCCAAATGAGGTTACAAAGAGTCAAACATGATTGAAATGACTGAACAATAACAAAGTTTAAGACTCCAAATAAAGCCAGAAGGTGGAAACAGGATGTGGCTTCTCAGTAACATGCTCAGTGAACCCTTTCCTGCCAGCAGTTTGCAGTGACAAGACCAGTAGGAAAAAATACAGAGTATTAGCCACTTACAAGGAGAGAGAAATGCCCAGTAGAATCTATATAGCTGGAACAAACTATGTGTCTGGCAGTTAGTAGTCTGTGCCAAATGAGACCAACAGACAGGCAAGAGCAGCAAAGTTCCCTAAAGCCTCATCAGAAGATGAGGGCACCTCTGTAGCATTGGAAATGTGAAATACTTTTTTCATCCTTGTACCTTGACTACGTGGGTCCCCTACATGTAACTACTTTCCCCATTGCTGGTATATGTATTTGCGAGAGAATGTGATCTAGGTTTTTTTGGGGGATGTTTTATTTTTACTTTTCTTATTATGGTATTTAATTAAATGACTTCAATTTGGATTATTTATGTTTTCTGGATAATTAATCAAGATAAATGCTTTGATGGAGACCTGTGAGCTGTGATTTAAAGTTGATTTGGACCAGAAAAGTAACTCGAACCTGAGAAAGATTCAACTGGGGAATCTACTATGTAAATTAATTTAATAATTAATTATTAAATGTAATAATTAATGAAAAACATTGAAATGCAATAAATACATAGGAAAGGAAACAATAAAGTGCTTGGAGAGATTTAAGATGGAAGAGAGGCAAGGGTGTGCCAGAGCCTGGTGATTATTAAATTTTTACCATAAACATTTATACTTTGAACATCAGCAAATTCTACAAGTTAGGGCATGATTTGTTATTTTGTTAATTATTTAGAATAAGAAAGTGATGGAGAAAATATTAATAATGTACATTAAATTTAAAAGTTTGTCATGTATATGTGTGTATATATATACATACATATATATATATATATATTTTTTTTTTTAAGAAAAACTAGTTGTTAAACATTTACCAGCATACTCCAGGAGAAAGTTCATTTCTGATTGATGATAATCAAGGAAGGATTCAAGGAAGAAATGGCATTTGATCTGAGCCTTTTAAGAATAAGAGAGATTTTAGGAAGGTGACATATGGAAGGGTGATTGTATATTTCAAGAAGGCATGTAACCATACAAAAGCATGGACAAAAGCATTGGACAAATCATTCAGTTGCTCTGGGACATAGTTTCCTCAACTACAAAAAGATTGGATACGACTAGATGACCTTACAAAGGTTCCTTTTGGCTCTAGTTTGGCTCTTTTAGGACTGGACCATTACCTTATTCTTTTTGAACTCAAAGAGATTAAAACCCCCTTTTCCAATTATAAACCATATGGTTATATTTTCACCAACTGCTGCTAGACCTGAGGGAAAAAATTAATTTAAAAAATTTAAATGATATTTAAATTTTTTCTCAAACATTTCTATGGTGGGGAAAAAGTAATCAAAACACCATTTCTCCCCCCCTTCCCTCCTTCCCCCCCCCCCCAGGCAGTTGGAGTTAAGTGACTTGCTTAGAGTCACACAGCCAGGAAGTGTTAAGTGTCTGAGGTCACATTTGAACTCAGGTCCTCCTGACTTCAGGACTGGTATTCTACCAATTAGCTGCCCCACCAACCACCTTTTTAAAGAAATCATTCCTCTTCTCTCCCCTTTGACAAAGACAATGCACAACTTAGCATAATGTGTAGTACAAAGTAGCTGATTGATAAATGTTTACTGATTGATAAAAAAATCAAGCAAATAATCTAATGCAGTGAGCACAATATATATCTCATTAAATATTCTGTCCTAGTAATTGTCTTCCCATTTGCCCAATATCTGATTTCTTTTTAGATATCTTTTAAATTTACATTGTATATGATATTATTTTACTTGATTTTGTTTTTTTTGCTCTGATCAGGTCCTATAAAACTTCTCATGTTTCTCTTAATTTTTGTATTTATCACATCTTCCTGTACAATAATATTCCCTTATTAAATTTTTCATCTGTTCCCCTTTGATGGGTATTCACTTTTTCTAATTCTTTACTAACACAAAATTGCTATAGATATTTGAATATATTTTGAGACTTAATTCATATCTTTGACTTTCTTGGAATATATGTCCATTACTGGGATTGCTTGGTGAAAAGGTATAGAATAATCACTTTTCTTGAATAAATCTGAATTGAAATTCCAAGTGGTTGGCTTGGTCTATGGCTCCACCAATGGGGGTTGACCAGCTCATTGGCCTCACTTTTGGTATGAGAGGACCCAGGTTCAATCCTGCATGAGCCCAGGACTTGTCTTCCTATAGCTTCTCAACTACTCATTGTTCCAATTTTTTTTTTAATCATGGTATGAAGTATAATCATGTCTTAGTTTTTATTTCTCTCTTTTTTAGTGATGTCAAATTTATTTTGCATATGGTAATTCTTTTGAAGGCTATTAATATCATTAATCATTTATTTATTAGAGAGTAGCTCTTGTATTATGCCAATTCTCCATTTATCTCAGAGAACAGATTTTTATTGGTGATATCTGATATAAATATTTTCCCTACTCTATACTTTTTCTTTCTCTTCATTAATTTTATTTGACAAAAACAGTTTTGTTTTAAAATTAATATTAACAATAATTAAGAATTAATATTTTAATGAATTTAGTATTTATTTTTAATTAGCTTTATGTGGTCAATTTCTCTTCTCATTTATGATCTCATCTTTTCTTTGAAAGATGCTTCTTTAGTACTTTTCTGTTTTTGTTTTATGGGGTTTCTTTTTATCGTCAGGTTGTATATATATGTTTTAAGATTATTGTAATATAAAGTACAAGATGTTTCAGTTAGGTCCCAGTTAATGTGAATAGTAAATTTTGTGAAGTGGTGCTATGTATTTAAATTTACACTATTTGAAGTTATAATTTTGTGAAATATGGTAATTGGTTCCATTCCAGTGGAAATATGTAGTGATAATTCCAATAATGCTTCATTTGATTCATTATTGACACTAATTGACACCTAATTGTAATCTATACCTGACAGGCCAAATTATTTTAGACTTTCCAAGAAGCTGTGGTAAAAAAGATGGTTCTTTATCCAATAATTTAAGTCCATGGGGTTTACTGTTTTTAATTGCTTATCTAATCTTTTTCATAAATTTGAAATGAAAAAATTTTTTAGCAGTTCCAAATAGCTTTGATGATTACTGATTTATACATTAATATATTTGATTCTGGTAATTATATGCCTAAGATACTACTAGCTGTATGATATTGGGCAAGTCATTCAACCCTTTTGGTCTCAATTATTAATCTGTAAAATGAAATGGAGAAGGAGACAGTAAATCACTCAAGTATTTTTTCCAAGAAAACTCCAAATAGATCTAACAAGAATCAGATATGATTGAAATGACTGAACAATTAAAAACATGATATGCCTCCTTGATTTGTACTTTTCTCCATCATTTCTCTTGAGATTTTAGACCTTTTGTTCTTTCAAATGAATTTTGTTGTTTTGTCATACAATATTCCAAAGGTTATTTGTTTGGTAAAGTGTGAATTTGTTTAGAGAATGATGTTATTTAAATTATTTTGGCAAAGGCCAGTCATGAACAGTCTAATGATTTACCAGCCTAATGATTTAAATTTTCTTTTATTTTGGTAAAAAGTTTGTATCTGTATTATATGTCTTGTGAATGTCTTGCAAAGTCAACCACAATGTATTTTTACTAATTTTGTGGTTATTTTGAATGTACTTACTCTAATTTTTCCTCAATCTTTTGTAGTTATGGTGGGTCAATGCACTGATAAGAGGTCTTAAGTATTTTGAAGCAATTTTTTTTTACATTGATAGTCTTTATAAAATGTGTTCTCCTGCTTCTTTTCAGGGACTAGACCTTTGCTATCCTTTCTATCTCTACATCCAGGATATCCAACATCTTGTGACTAGTGACAATATCTGATAACATATATAATATTATGCCTCTGTGGTCCTTTCTGCCTTCTGTAATGAGAGGACTTGCCAACCCTCCCCTCCCCCCACCAGCCTTGGACATCGTTCAAGATGCAACTTAGGTAAACTGAGGGCAATCTGTACATGGGTGAACAAGATGGTGATTAGGGTGGAAGGGGTCCTACCCGAGCAACAATGTGCCAGCTCCGGGGCCCCTGCCTGAGTGGCAACATGGCAAGTTCCAGCAGAAAGGGAGGTGTTCCAGATCCAGAGGGGAGAACAATACCCGCATACTTGTATACCTTATTAGGAAAGGAATATACTAGGACACAAAAACCTCAAAATCAAATGCAGGAAGGCAGAAATAATAAATGCATTTTTTTCAGATCATGATGGAATAAAAATCACATGCAATATAAGGCCAGGAGAAAATAGACCAAAAAGCAATTGGAAACTAAATAATTTTATCCTAAAGAATGAATGGGTGAAACAGCAAATTACAGACACAATTACTAATTTCATTCAAGAGAATGACAATAATGAGACAACATACCAAAATTTGTGGGATACAGCCAAAGCGGTAATAAGGGGAAATTTTATATCTCTAGATGCTTACTTGCATAAAATAGAAAAAGAGAAAATCAATGAATTGGGCTTGCAACTAAAAAAGCTAGAGAAAGAACAAATTAAAAACCCCCAATCAAATACCAAACTTGAAATCCTAAAAATAAAAGGAGAGATTAGTAAAATTGAAAGTAAAAAAAAACTATTGAATTAATAAATAAAACTAAAAGTTGGTTTTATGAAAAAACCAAAAAAATAGATAAACCTCTAGTTAATTTAATTTAAAAAAGGAAAGAGGAAAATCTAATTGTTAGTCTCAAAAATGAAAAGGGAGAACTTTCCACCAATGAAGAGGAAATTAGAGCAATAATCAGGAGTTACTTTGCCCAACTGTATGCCAATAAATTTGATAACCTAAGTGAAATGGAGGAATATGTACAAAAATATAGATTGCCCAGATTAACAGAAGAGGAAATAAATTACTTAAATAGTCCAATTTCAGAAAAAGAAATAGAACAAGTCATTAATCAACTCCCTAAGAAAAAATCCCCAGGACCAGATGGATTTACATGTGAATTCTACCAAACGTTTAAAAAACAGTTAACTCCAATATTATATAAACTATTCGAAAAAATAGGGAATGAAGGACTCCTACCAAACTCTTTTTATGATACAGACATGGTACTGATACCTAAACCAGGTAAAACAAAAACAGAGAAAGAAAATTATAGACCAATCTCCTTAATGAATATTGATGCAAAAATCTTAAATAAAATATTAGCAAAGAGATTGCAGAAAATCATTCCTAGAATAATACACCATGACCAAGTAGGATTTATACCAGGAATGCAGGGATGGTTCAATATTAGGAAAACTATTAACATAATTGACTATATTAATAACCAAACTAACAAAAACCATATGATAATCTCAATAGATGCAGAAAAAGCATTTGATAAAATCCAACATCCATTCCTATTAAAAACATTAGAGAGTATAGGAATTAATGGACTTTTCCTTAAAATAGTCGGTAGCATCTATTTAAAACCATCAGCTAGCATCATATGTAATGGTGATAAACTGGAACCATTCCCAATAAGATCAGGGGTGAAACAAGGTTGCCCACTATCACCATTATTATTCAATATTGTATTAGAAATGCTAGCCTTGGCAATAAGACAAGAAAAAGAGATTAAAGGAATTAGAGTAGGTCATGAGGAAACCAAATTATCACTCTTTGCAGATGATATGATGGTCTACTTAGAGAACCCTAGAGAATCAACTAAAAAACTATTAGAATTAATCCACAACTTTAGCAAAGTTGCAGGATACAAAATAAATCCACATAAATCATCAGCATTTTTATACATCACCAACAAAATGCAACAGCAAGAGATAAAAAGAGAAATTCCATTCAAAATAACTATCGATAGTATAAAATATTTAGGAATATATCTGCCAAGGGAAAGTCAGGATCTATATGAGCAAAACTACAAAACACTCTCCACACAAATTAAGTCAGATCTAAACAATTGGAAAAACATCAAGTGCTCTTGGATAGGTCGAGCGAATATAATAAAGATGGCAATACTACCTAAACTAATCTATCTATTTAGTGCTATACCAATCAAACTCCCAAGAGATTATTTAACTGAACTAGAAAAAATAACAACAAAATTCATCTGGAAAAACAAAAGGTCAAGAATTTCAAGGGAATTAATGAAAAAAATGCAAATGAGGGTGGCCTAGCTGTACCAGATCTAAAACTATATTATAAAGCAGTAGTCACCAAAACCATTTGGTACTGGATAAGAAATAGAGTAGTGGATCAGTGGAATAGGTTAGGTTCACAGGACAAAATACTCAATGACAATTGTAATCTAGTGTTTGATAAACCCAAAGACCCCAGTTTTTGGGATAAAAACTCACTATTTGACAAAAACTGCTGGGATAATTGGAAACTAGTCTGGAAGATATTAGGCATTGACCCACACCTAACACCATATACCAAGATAAGGTCAAAATGGATTCATGATCTAGGCATAAAGAATGATATTATAAACAAATTAGAACAATGTAGGATGGTTTACCTCTCAGACCTGTGGAGGGGAAAGGAATTTGTGACCAAAGAAGAACTAGAGGTCATCATTAATCACAAAATAGATAAGTTTGACTATATCAAGTTGAAAAGTTTTTGTATAAACAAAATGAATGCAGACAAGATTAGAAGGGTAGCAGTAAACTGGG
>JAJPUD010001384.1:280309-295553 GCA_023553655.1 Myrmecobius fasciatus
CCCAGTTTACTGCTACCCTTCTAATCTTGTCTGCATTCATTTTGTTTGTACAAAAACTTTTTAACTTGATATAGTCAAACTTATCTATTTTGTGATTAATGATGACCTCTAGTCCTTCTTTGGTCACAAATGAGAATAATTTTTTCTTATGTATTTGTGTCAACTTCTTATTTGTCTAGATAACACATCTTTATCAGATAAATTTGTTTAAATATTCTTTTCCCTGTTGTTTCCCTTCTAATTCTACCTGCACTGATTTTGCTTGTGCAAAAGTGTTTTAATTTTATATAAGAAAAGTTGTCCACTTTGCATTTTATGATCATCTTTATTCTTTGTTTTGTTGAGAATGCACTCCCTCACCCTAGCCATAATTTTGAAAAAAAGAAACCTCATTTAATTTGGTTATTGTATGACTTTTTATAGGTAAGTCATGTATCCATTTGGAATTTATTGTAGTGTAGGATGTGAGGTGTTGTTCTAATCTTAATTTCAGTTAGACTGTTTTTTCAGGTTTCCCAGTAGTTTTGTCAAATAGTGAGTCCTTACTGCAGTTGAGACTATGTCTTTGGATTTATCATAGACTGTGTTCACTAAATTTTACTACTTTGTCTTGTTTACCATATCTTTCCACTAATCACTTAATTCTTCTTTTTAGAACTTAGCTACTATTCCAATATTAAATGTATTTAATAATCTTGTTTTTTCATTGTCTATAGGGCCTTTAAATACTTATTTATCTTCCTTGGCATTATCAATTTGTAATTGTCCCCTTGGGTACTTTTTGATGAGGTATCCTGGGAAATGATGTTCTCTTGAGTGGAATCATTTTATTTGATGTGACCTATGGACAAATTGGAGTTAGCTAGATGGTTTAGTGGAAAGAATACTGCACCTGGAATCAGAAGACCAGTTGTGACCTTAGACACTTACTACTTGTATGATCTTGGGCAAATCTCTGTTTGCCTTAATTCATTGAAGAAAGAAATGGCAAATCACTCCAATATCCTTGCCAAGAACCCTCCCACCCCCAAGATCCTTGCCAAGAAAAAAAGGTATGGTTCATGGGATCATAAAGTTGGACATGACTGAAACAATATGGACAGGCTTTTCTTAGGTTGGTCCAGTGATTTATATTTGAAATTAGGTTGAAATGAGACACTTAGATGCCCCATGGTAGTGAACAAAAGTAGATTTACTTAGCCATTGCATAGAAAGGATATCAGCAAGTAAACAGCATTGATTCTGGAGGGTAGAGCTACCTGTCTCCATATAGGACATTTTGGTCCAGTTGGCAACAGCCTAAGGGAGAGACGCTTGACTCCTTGGGAGCTGGCTTTTGTACTTGGGCCATCAGAAGGTACTGAGCTTTTAATCTCCTGAGCCAGTTTCTGAAAAAATATCCCAATCTTTATGAAGTAGGGCCCTAGGGAAAAACTAGCCTAATGTATGTGGTAGGAAATTTTGTCCTTAACAGCAAAGGGACCAGAACTATCCAACTCGACCTGCAAAACTCCTCAGTGTGACTAGAACTATATTAAAATGTCATTGAGAAATGTTTAACAAAATAAACAAAAATACAACATAGATAATATTAATTTGTGGTATTCTAAGTCCATATGCAGCCCTCAGTCTGTATGAATTTAATACCCCCATAGACCTAAAGGAACAATGTTTCACTTTTTCCTCAAAGAAGAGTATTCACATGGGTACAGAAGGTTGAAAAATAAAATCATTGGTGCTATAGAGGTTTTGAAATGAGCACTTACACTTGGAACAGTTTGAATTCAGGTTACCGGAGCTAAGATGTGGGGAAGGAAGGGCTATGTACCCTGCTCAGCATAGAGAGGAGACCCATCACTGGGAGGGAGGAGAGAGATATTTTCCCCCTTTCCCCTTTTCTCTCTCATTCTTAGTGAGAGTATTAAATTCCTATTCCAAAACTTATCTCTATTCTTTAAAGTTATATTAATATTTTCTGTTTAGCTAATTTGAATTTGCTATCTATAGAGTGACATTATAGATATATAGATAAGCTATAGCTTATCATATAACTGCTGCTTCTGATCTGTGTTATGTCATTATTGGTAGTGAATAGGGAGATGTAAAAAAGAAAGTGTGTAAATGAGACACATGCAAGGGAGACACTGAAGGGGATAGAGAGCATGAACGAGCTGAATTTTATCAGGGTGATCCGGCTGGGGTCTCAGAAACTATAAAAGAAGGAATCTTATTGATTTCCTATTTTTGGAAACCTTCCAAAGTGGGGCAAGCATGGATCTGGGTCTTGGATGCTAAAAATAGCTAGCTGGTGGTGTTGGTGGTGATGAGTATGTGTCCATGTGGGGGGCGGGTGTTGCTATGGTCAATCTGTCCTCTCCTTTGTTTCCTTCCAAACATTCAAAGAGAAATCCTTCTGTCGGCAATGGAGCTGAGGGTGATTAGAAAGTAGGTCATGCTTGGAGGGAAGAGGAGAGCAGCTGGATGAGGCTGATGATGCCGTTGTTTCAAGGCTGAAGGCCTAGGAAAGAGACCCCTTCCTTTTCAAAGTAATTCAACAGGTAGATTGTCTCACCTTATACAAGTAACCATCAAAGGCACCTGTATATTGCAGCTGAGATCATAATTGCAACTTTAGCTTTATTTTTTTTACAACTGTCTGAAACGTATGATATTTTGTTTCATTCTCTTTGTTTTATCATGTGTCTATGTTTTAAAGGTGTTTCTCATATGCCACAAATGGCTGGATATTATTTTTTAATTCTTGTATGAATTCCCTTTTTATCTATTGGGAAATTTATTGATTCACATTTAGGGCTATAACTGTTGAGTTTGTATCTTATTCCAAGATACATGATACACATATACATACACGTGTACTATATACGTGCTCTTTTCCAGTACGCATAGAAATAAGCATAAAATAGATAATAGAAATATCTGTCTTTCCACTTTCCCTTCCCAATTCATTCTTTTATTTCTTTGACATTGAATTGTAATGCTCCTTTCCAAAAAAGTGTTTTTTTTTTAAATTTCTACTCCCTCTCCACACTTTTTTTGGGGGGTGCTTTTTTCCCCTTTGGGATACTATAGGATTTATTTCCAAACATGTCAGAATTCTAAATAATACAGCAGAGTGCAGTGGGGAGTGTTCTGTGATTCTAGTCTAGAAGACTTGATTTTATCCTGTGCCCTTTTCCTCATAGCTTAACCCTTTTGATGTCATACTGTATTTCCTTAAATTTATGATTCTGTCCAACCCTTTCTGCACTGTGCCTCCCTAGAGTCCCATCTATTTCCTCTCTTCTGGTTAGTAGAGACACACAATTCTGTCTTTTAGAAGCTGATCTTCTGAAGTGCCCAAACTCCCAACAGCAAGATGCTTATCTCGCTTCCCTTTACCTCTGTGAAGTCATTTTTAAAAGTTGCCAGACTGTTCCCTCGGCTGTACCCAATTCTATTCCCTCTATGCTCCTCTGTGAAGATGGAGGAAGTTGAAAATCTCTTATCCTTTCAAGTCCTGTCCCATTTTTAGCTAGTCCTTCTATCCTATCCCTCTCTGAAAGGTATTTGTACTATCCCACCATGTATAAAATTGATTTACTAATGGAAGAATAAAATTTCTCCCTGAAATATTAATTAATTTCTTCCACTTACTATCTTCTCAATTTTTTTCATCATACCCTTTGCTCCTTAGATTCTCATCTATTGATGGCCTTCAGAAAATAATTGGTTTAAAAAATCAAACAACAAACAAAAAGACTTCACCCCCTTCCATTCATGACTTTCTGTTGGCCTAGCCACATGAAAATAAATATCTCATTTCTTAGTCATTTTTTGCTATCACAATGTAATTAACTTTCTTCTATTTAGTATTTAAGTTCTTTTTTGCTTAATACCCAATTATTTTCTTTGGTGTTTGGCCCAGCTTTGCAGGACGTGTTATTTTGGAGGTGTTAATGGATATTCTTTGTTATTGAGAATATCATGTTAGTATTTTCTCTTATTCTTGGTGATAATGGAGCAATAGCATGCTTTTTGGGTGTCTGATAACAAATTTAATTTGTCCAAAAATGAACTCATTATCTTTTACTTCCTAGTTTCCCTTCTTAACTTCCCTAATACTGTTGAGGGCACCACCATTCTCCTGGTTACTCACCTCTCCTTCTGATATGTGGCCAGATCCTACAGGTTCTATCTTTTTTTTTTTTTTTTAATTGAGGCAATTGGGGTTAAGTGACTTGCCCAGGGTCACACATCTAGGAAGTGTTAAGTGTCTGAGACCAGATTTGAACTCAGGTTCTCCTGACTTCAGGGCTGGTGCTCTATCCACTGCCCCACCTAGCTGCCCCCTCTATCTTTGCCATATCTCTCCTACATGTCTCATTTCCCTCCTCTAACATTGACAAAGCAGGCCTTCATCCTCCTTACCACTTGATCATCATAATGGTCTGTTAGTGGGTCTGCCTGCCTCAAGCCCTTCTCCACTCCAATCTGTCCCCCAATTAGTCACTAAAGTGATTTTCTGATCATGTTCTCTTTTGAGGTTCCTATTCAATAAACTCCAATGGTTTCTTATTTCCTTCAGGAACAAAGAGGAAATACTCTGACATTTAAAGCTTTTCATAAGTTATGCTCCCTCCTACCTTTCCAGTTTCCTTACACCTTACTCCTCAACATGTATTCTTTGATTCAGGGACATTGACCTTTTAGCTGTTTCATGAACAAGACACTCCATGTTTTGGTTTGGGGCATTTTTTCTGGCTCTCTCCCATTCTTGGAATCTTCTTTCTCCTCTACTCCAACTATCAACCTCTTTGCCTTCCTTCAAGTACTAATTAAAAATCCTACTTTCTAAAAGAAGCCTTCCCCAATTCCTCTTAATTCCAGTGCCTTCCCTGTCTTAATTATTTTTTATCTTGCATATAGTTTGCTTTGTATATATTTGTTTGCTTATTGACTTCTTCATTAGATTGTAAGCTTCTTAAGGGCAGGGACTATCTTTTGGCTCCTTTTGTATCCTCAGCATTTAGCACAGTGTTTAGCATATAGTAGGAACTTAATAAATGTTTATTTAATAAATGAATTTTGCTGCTGCTTCTGAATATCATCATCATCATCATCATCATCATCATCATTACAAGCCTTTCTTGTTCTATGAAATGCATTTGGAAATTCCATTTTTTTCTTTTTCCATTTTTTTCTCTCTTAACCCTTCTGTTCTATCAACCTGGAACTCCAGGCTGAATACTTAGTGGGGACTGAAGCAATTGTTCTTCCAATGAGTGATCACCCATCTGAGACCAGGCATTCTGGCAAATGCAATACTTTTTATTCACACTTATTATAAGTAAATAGAGGAGAGTAAAAGTCTCATTCATGAGACTTTTTATGTTTTATATTATTTTACTTAATATTAGTATTTTCTTGAAGAAGTTAATATGTGACTAAATTTAATGGATAGATAAAAAAAGATGTGAAATTATTGAAATATTTGTATTTAAACAGAAACTTCCAAAAATCTATAAAGGTGATTTAAAGACATTTTTTCCCTTAAGAAGATTTAAATTCCCCCTACAATCTTGTTACAAAACCTAATTAAACTTCATTATAGTTTTTGTCCCAGTGATCATAACCTTATATTAATGGAATACTATTTTTATTTCATGACATTCAATTGGTCTGCCTCCTTTCAATGCTTATACTGAAGTGGGTAATATTAAATAACAGCATGGAAACCAAAAGTAGAGGAACAAAGGGTAAAGTTCACACTTTACCATTAATGATATTAGATTATTTCAAAGTTCATAGGTTATAGAATTGGAAGGGAATTTTGTTCACTTGTCTAATTTTACTTATAGTGAAACTGAGGCTCAAACAACTTAAGTGATACTTATGGATATGGGGCATTCTTACTTACCAGTAGATATCTAGATCTCTACATATAGATATATAGATATGGATATAGAGTATCCTCAGTTACTAGTAGAAAGGAACAGAACCACAAAGAAAATCCATTGTCTCTGACTCAAAATCTAGTTCTTTTTGGGTTGCTATGTGGAAGAGGATGAAATATATACTGGGGGCAACTAGGTGATTCGGTGGATAGAACACCAACTCTGGAGTCAGAAAGACTGGAGTTCAAATTTAGTCTCTGACTCACTAGGTGGGTAACCCTGGACAAGTCACTTAACCCTGATTGCTTCTGAAAACAAACAAACAAAAATAAAAATAAAAAAACAACCTCAAAATGAAAAGAAAAAAATTATATATACTATTTATTCCACTTTGCAGAACTAAGACTCATACATAGAAATGACAATGGACTTAATGTAATGGGAAACTCCTAGTTAACAATTACATTAATAAAAAGTAGGGCAGTGGAAAGAGCATTGACCTGGGAAGAGAGGACTTTAACTTATATCTGGGCTCTGTCTTTTATTGCATGGCACTATATGGATGAGTCACATCATTTTTCTGTATTTCAGTTTTCTCATCTATAAAATTAAGAGGTTGGACTAGATAATCTCTGAGTTTTCTTCTGGCTCTATGACGTATAAGCCTATGTATTGTGAAATGTGAGTCTGAGTAAGTCACCTGGCCTCTCAGAGTTTTGTCATCTGAAAAAAGGAAGGGTTTGGATTTGCCAACATCTTTCAATTCTAAAGCTATAATTCTATGATCCTATGAATTTAGAGTTAAAATATCAACTTTGTATTTTCTATATCTATAAATGCCCTATTGTCTTCCTCTAACTCTCCATACAAACTTCAACAAAAATTAAAAAAAAAAACTTTTTTTCTTTCTTCCTTTCTCTATGAAAATTTGTAGTAAACATTAGAATTCCAGACAGAGTTCCATTCAAGAGCCATATGCAAGATCAGTGTTTTCTGGCACATTAAACATTGTTTTTGTTTGTATATTTTGACATTTTAAAAGTGTGACATCTTTCTTTTATTAAAAAAATTCTTTTTTATTGTGAATTTAACAGTCATCAACAAACAAACATTTCAAGATGCAAAGAACTAGAAAGATAATTGTATGAGGAACTATGAACGGTTATATACAATTAAATTATATTTATATAGAAATATGGAAATCACAGTTTATACTTAATATTTAATAATCACAATATATAATTCATATATAATCATTTATACATAATTTACATTTAAATATATTGAGCATCTTTAGTACATATATGTGGTATCTATGTGTATAAATATAAAATACTTTCATTATATAATATATATTATATATAAACATATTCATACATATATATTAATTGTATATATATAAACACTACATGTATGGTATATACATGTGTATGTATATGGATATATACACACATATATTTTTACTTGTCTATAATATAAGTTTAATTTGTTATATAATTTTCTTTGCATCTTATAATGTTTACATATGGATACATGCATATGTAACAAAAACAATCCATAATTCATATATATCATAATGTATAAATATATTTATAGACATCTATGGATTTAACAAGGTAAAGAAGTCTGTGAATTTTGTCAAATTAAGATTCTCTCTCTGATGAAGATTATTATTATTATTATTATTTTTTTTGCTTAGGCAATTGAGGTTTAATTGACTTGCCCAGGGTCACACAGCTAGGGAATGCTAAGTGTCTGAGACCAGATTTGAACTTAGGTCCTCCTGACTTCAATCCTGGTGCTCTATCCACTGCGCCACCTAGCTGCTCCCTTGTTGAAGATTATTTTTGAAAGTTATGGTGCCAAAGTAGTAATGAGTTTTCTGAATTTAGCTAAGCTGGTTCTAAGACAAGTATACTATTGGTCACCATTCTAGTACTCAATACTTTATAGCTTGGTAAGGTCTTTCAGAACTTATACTATTTTCAAGAACCTCACCACAGTAAAGCATCAGAGTTATTATTAATATTCATTCTCAAAGTGGATCAATGATGCCATGAGGCTAGATGTCTTGACTTGCAAGTGAATTGGACTTCAGTGAGGCAGAATTGTGCAAAGTTGTCAGTCTCATTCTCTCCTTAAGTCATTGAAGTACAGCGGCAAGACATAATTCAAGATGACAGAGTGGATTTTTAGGAAAAGATTCTCCAGGTGCCCTACTTCTTTTGACCACCACTTCCCTCAATCTGCTCTTCACTTTTAAAGCCCCTCCTCTCTTTCTTATTCCTTTCTACTTCTGTTCTCCCTTCTGTTACCTTCCCCATTTCTTTCCACTTTCTCCTCCTATAAGGAGACAAATTTCTATATTAAACTAAATATGTCTGAATGGAGCTCTATCTGGAATTCTAATGTTTACTACAAATACTTATAGAGAAAGGAAGAAAGAAAAAAGTTTTTTTAAAAAAATTTTTGTTGAAGTTTGTATGGAGAGTTAGAGGAAGACAATAGGGCATTTATAAAAATAGAAAATACAAAGTTGATTTTTTTTAAACTCTAAATTTATAGGATCATAGAATTATAGCTTCAGAGTTGAAAGAAGTTGTCAAGTCCAAATCCTTCATTTTCAGGCGAGAAATATTCTCTCTTTAAGCCAAATCCAATGAGATTAAAGTTCTCACAATGCTCATTCTCCCTCCTTTCTTTCTCTCAACTGTAATAGGTCTTTTTTGTCTTCTCATGTCATATAATTTACCCAATTTTACCTCTTCTTCCAGTACAATCCCCTTTCTACCTGTAGCTTCTTTCTTATAAAATTACAGTAAAGTCAAATTATACCTATGCCCTTTAATTATACCCCTAACAAATACAGAGTTCTTGAGTTAAACATGACATCTTCCCATATAGAGATGTAAACATTTTAACCTTTAAAAACATAGTTATTTTCTTCCATTTTTACCTTTTTATACTTCTCTTGAGTTCTATATTTGAAGATCAAATTTTCTGTTCAGCTCTGATCTTTTCATCAAAAATAAATGAAAATCCCCTATTTTATTGAATGCCCATCTTTTCCCCTGAAAGATAATGCTTAATTTTGCTGGATACTTGATTCTTGGGTGCAGTTCAAGTTCCTCTGCAGAGGATCCTTTAAAGTGGAAGTTGCTAGGTCCTGGGTAATCCTAATTGTATCTCCTCAATATTTGAATTATTTCTAGAAGCTTGAAGTATTTTCTCTTTGATCTAATAATTCAATTTTAGCTATAATATTCCTTGGAGTTTTCATTTTTGAGTCTCTTTCAGGAGCTGATTGGTGGAGTCTTTCAATGGCTATTTTACCCTCTAATTCTAGGACATCAGGGCAGTTTTCCTTGATTTTTTTTATTAAAGCTTTTTACTTACAAAACATATGCATGGGTAATTTTTCAACACTGACCCTTGCAAAACTTTCTGTTCCAAATTTTTTCCTCCTTCCTCTCACCCCCTCCCCTAGATGGCAAGTAATCCAATACATGTTATATATGTTAAAATATATGATAAATCCAATATATGTATATACATACATACATATATGTATGTGTATGTATATCTATCTATCTATCTATCTATCTATCTATCTATATAGTTATCTTGCTGCACAAGAAAAATCAGATCTAGAAAGAAAAAAAAACCTGAGAAGGAAAACAAAATGCAAGCAAACATCAACAGAAAGCGTGAAAATGCTATATTCTAGTCCACACTCAATTATCAAAGGCCTCTCTCTGAGTGTATGGCTTTCTTCATTACTGAACAATTGGAACTGGTTTGAATCATCTCATTGCCATGTCCATCAGAGTTGATAATCATATAGTCTTGTTGTTGCCATGTATAATGATCTGGTTCTGCTCATTTCACTTAGCATCAGTTCATGTAAGTCTCTCCAGGCCTCTCTGAAATCACTCTGCTGGTTGTTTCTTACAGAACAGTAATATTACATAACATTCACATACCATAATTTGTTCAGCCATTCTCCAATTGGTGGACATCCATTCAGTTTCCAGTTTCTAGCTACTACAAAAAGGGCTGCCACAAACATTTTTACACATACGGGTCCCTTTCTGTCTTTTAAGATCTCTTTGGAATATAAGCCCAGTAGAAACACTGCTGGGTCAAAGGGTATGAACAGTTTGATAATTTTTTGAGCATAGTTCCAAATTGCTCTCCAGAATGATTGGATCTGTTCACAGTTCCACTAACAATATATCAGTGTCCTAGTTTTCCCATATCCCCTCCAACATTCATCATTATCTTTTCCTGTCATTTTAGCCAATTTGACAGTTGTGTAGTGGTATCTCAGGGTTGTCTTAATTTGCATTTTTCTGATCAATAGTGATTTGGAGCACCTTTTCATATGACTAGAAACAGTTTCAATTTCTTCATCTGAAAATTGTCTGCTCATATCCTTTGACCATTTATTAATTGGAAAATGGCTTGAATTCTTATAAATTTGAATTAATTTTCTAAATATTTCAGAAATTAGGCCTTTATCAGAACCTTTGAATGTAAAAATGTTTTCCCAGTTTATTGCTTTCCTTCTAATCTTGTCTGCATTAGTTGTTTGTATAAAACCTTTTAAACTTAATATAATCAAAATTATCTATTTTGTGATCAATAATGATCTCTAGTTCTTCTTTGGTCACAAATTTCTTCCTTCTCCATAGATCTGAGAGGCAAACTATTCTATGTACTTCTAATTTGTTTATAATATCATTCTTTATGTCTAGATCATGAATCCATTTCTACCTTATTTTGGTATATGGTGTTAGATGTAGGTTAATGTCTAGTTTCTGCCATACTAGTTTCCAATTTTCCCAGCAATATTGGTCAAATAGTGAGTTCTTATCCCCAAAACTGGAATCTTTAGATTTGCCAAACACTAGATTACTATAGTCATTGACTATTTTGTCCTGTGAACCTATCCTCTTCCACTGATCAACTACTCTGTTTCTTAGCCAGTACCAAATGGTTTTGATGACCACTGCTTTATAATATAGTTTTAGATCTAGCACAGCTAGGCCACCTTCATTTGCTTTTTTTTCATTAATTCCCTTGAAATTCTTGACCTTTTATTCTTCCAGATGTTTGTTGTTATTTTTTCTAGGTCAGAAAAATAGTTTCTTGGGACTTTGATTGGTATAGCACTAAATAAATAGATTAGTTTAGGTAGTATTGTCATCTTTATTATATTTGATATTTTTCCAGTTGTTTAGATCTGACTTTATTTGTGTGGAAAGTGTTTGATAGTTTAGTTTGTGTAGTTCCTGACTTGCCCTTGGCAGATAGATTCCCAAATATTTTATACTATTGACCGTTATTTTAAATGGACTTTCTCTTTGTATCTCTTGATGTTGGATTTTGTTAGTGATATATAAGAATACTGATGATTTATGTGGATTTATTTTGTATCCTGAAACTTGGCTAAAATTGTGTATTATTTCTAATAGTTTTTTAGTTGATTCTCTAGAGTTCTCTAAGTGTACCATCATATTATCTGCAAAGAGTGATAATTTGGTTTCCTCATTACCTACTCTAATTGCTTTAATCTCTGTTTCTTCTCTCATTGCCAAAGCTAGCATTTCTAATACAATATTGAATAGAAATGGTTATAGTGGGTAACTTTGTTTCACTCCTGATTTTATTGGGAATGGTTCCAGTTTATCACCATTACATAAGATGCTAGCTGATGGTTTTAAATAGATGCTACTATTTTAAGGAAAAGTCCATTTATTCCTATACTCTCTAGTGTTTTTAATAGGAATGGATGTTGGATTTTATCAAATGCTTTTCCTGTATCTATTGAGATAATCATATGTTTTTGTTAATTTGGTTATTGAGATAGTCAATTATGCTAATAGTTTACCTAATATTGAATGAACCCTCCCTGCATTCCTGGTATAAATCCTACTTGGTCATGGTGTATTATTCTGGGGGTGATTTTCTGTAATCTCTTTGATAATATTTTATTTAATATTTTTGCATCAAACCTTGATGATTTCTTGAAACATGTTGTCATGGTGTTTAGGTAGTCCAATAATTCTTAGGTTGTCTCTCCTGGATCTACTTTCCATGTTTTTCTCATGAGGTATTTTACATTTTCTTCCAATTTTTTTCTTTGGGTTTTGTTTGATTGATTCTTGATGTCTCATTGAGTCATTTGCTTCCATTTGTTCAATTCTAATCTTTAGTGAATTATTTTCTTCAATTAGCTTTTTTAATCTCCTTTTGCATTTGGTCAACTGAAATTTTTTACTAAAGCTTTTTTATTTGTATAACATATGTATGGGTAGTTCCCCAGCATTGATCTTTACAAAGCTTTCCATTACAAATTTTACCCCCAGTATCCTCCCCTACCCTAGATGGCAGGAAGTACACTACATGTTAATAATGTTGAAATACTTGACAAGTTGTGCAAGAAAAATCCTATCTACAAGAAAAAAAAAAGAAAATCAGAGAAAGGAAACACAATGCAAGCAAACCTCCATAGAGGGCATGAAAATGTTATGTTGCGGTCCATATTTCATATCCCTCTCTTTGGGTGTATATGGTTTTCTTCAGTGAACAATTGGAACTGGTTTGAGACAATTCTTTGTTGCAGAGAGCCATGTCCATCAGAATTGATCATCATGTAATATTGTTGTTGCTGTGTATAATGATCTCCTAGTTCTGCTCGTTTCACTCAGCATCAGTTCATGCAAGTCTCTCAAGGCCTCTCTGAAATCGTCCTGATGGTCATATCTTACAGAGCAATAATATTCCATAACATTCATATACCATAATTTATTCAGCCACTCTCCAATTGATGGGCATCCACTCAGTTTCCAGTTTCTAGCCACTACAAAAAGGGCTGTCACAAACATTCTTGCACATGTGGGTCCCTTTCCCTCCTCTAAGATCTCTTTGGGACATAGGCCCAATAGAAACATTGCTGGGTCAAAGGGTATGCACAGTTAGATAACTTTTTGAGCATAGCTCCAAATTACTCTCCAGAATGGTTGGATCCATTCACAGTTCCACCAACAATGTATTAGTGTCCCAGTTTTCCCACATCTTCTCCAACATTCATCGTTATCTTTTCCTGTCATTTTAGCCAATCTGACAGGTGTGTAGTGGTACCTCAGAGTTGTCTTAATTTGCATTTCTCTGATCAATAGTGATTTGGAGCAACTTTTCATATGACTAGAGATGGTTTTAATTTCATCATCTGAAAATTGTCTGTTCATATCCCTTGACCACTTATCTATTGAAGGGTGGCTTGAATTCTTATATATATGAGACAATTCTCTATATATTTTAGAAATGAGGCCTTTATCAGAAACATTAAATGTAAAGATGATTTCCCAATTCGATGCTTCCCTCCTAATCTTGTCTACATTTGTTTTATTTGTACAGAAACTTTTTAACTTAATATAATCAAAATTATCTATCTGGTGTTCAATTAGGAGTTCCAGATCTTCTTTGGACATAAATTTATTCCATCTCCACAGGTCTGAGAAGTAAGCTATACTACGTTCTTCTAATTTGCTTACAATATCACTCTTTATATCTAGATCATGAACCCATTTAGATCTTATCTTGGTATGTGGTGTTAGGTGTGGGTCCAGCCCTAATTTCTTCCACCCTAGTTTCCAATTTTCCCAGCAGTTTTTGCCGAATAGTGAGTACTTATCCCAAAAGCTGGGGTCTTTGGGTTTATCAAACACTAAATTGTTAAAGTTATTGCCTAGATTGTCCTGATAACCCATTCTATGCCACTGATTGACTGCTCTGTTTCTTAGCCAGTACCAAATGGTTTTGATGACCTCTGCTTTATAATATAGTTTTAGATCTGGTACAGCAAGGCCACCTTCATCTGCCTTTTTTTCATTAATCCCCTTGAAATCCTTGACCTTTTGTTCTTCCAAATGAACTTTGCTACTATTTTTTCTAGATCTGTAAAATAATTTCTTGGGAGTTTGATTGGTATGGCACTAAATAAGTAGATTAGTTTGGGTAGTATTGTCATTTTTATTATATTTGCTCTGCCTACCCATGAGCACTTAATGTTTTTCCAATTGATTAGGTCTGATTTTATTTGTGTGGAAAGTGTATTGTAATTTAGTTCGTGTAGTTTCTGACTTTTCCTTGGCAGATAGATTCCCAAATATTTTATCCTATCATCTGCTATTTGGAATGGAATTTCTTTTTGTATCTCTTGCTGCTGGATTTTTTTGGTAATATGTAAAAATGCTGATGATTTATGTGGATTCATTTTGAATCCTGCAACTTTGCTAAAGTTGTGAATTGTTTCTAGTAGTTTTTTAGTTGAGTCCCTAGGGTTCTCTAAGTATACCATCATGTCATCTGCAAAGAGTAATAATTTCGTTTCTTCATTATCTACTCTAATTTCATTTATCTCTTTTTCTTCTCTTATTGCTAAAGCTAACATTTCTAATACAATATTAAATAGTAATGGTGACAGTGGGCAGCCTTGTTTCACTCCTGATCTTATCGGGAATGGTTTTAGTTTGTCTCCATTACATATGATGCTTGCTGATGCTTTTAAATAGATGCTACTGATCATTTTAAGGAAAACTCCATTTATTCCTATACTCTCTAGTGTTTTTAATAGGAAGGGGTGTTGGATTTTATCAAATGCTTTTTTTGCATCTATTGAGATAATCATATGGTTTTTGATAGTTTGGTTATTAATATAATTAATTATGCTGATAGTTTTCCTAATATTGAACCAGCCCTGCATCCCTGGTATAAATCCTACTTGGTCATAGTGTACTATCCTGGGGGTGACTTTCTGTAATCTCATTGCTAATATCTTATTTAAAATTTTTGCATCAATATTCATTAGGGAAATTGGGCTATAGTTTTCTTTCTCTGTTTTCACCCTACCTGGTTTAGCTATCAGCACCATATCGGTCTCATAGAAGGAATTTGGCAGTATACCTTCTGTCCCTATTTTTTCAAATAGTTTATATAGTATTGGAATTAATTGTTCTTTGAATGTTTGGTAGAATTCACATGTAAATCCATCTGGCCCTGGAGATTTTTTCTTAGGGTGTTGGTTAATAGCTGGTTCTATTTCTTTTTCTAATATGGAGCTATTTAAATAACTTATATCCTCTTCTGTTAACCTGGGCAATCTATATTTTTGTAGATATTCCTCCATTTCATTTAGTTTATCAAATTTATTGGCATAAAGTTGGGCAAAGTAACTCCTAATTATTGCTCTAATTTCCTCTTCATTTGGAGGAAAGTTCTCCTTTATCATTCTTGAGCCTAACAATTTGATTTTCCTCTTTCCTTTTTCTTATCAAATTAACTAA
>JAJPUD010001384.1:300553-346924 GCA_023553655.1 Myrmecobius fasciatus
AAAAGTAAACTCTCTACTGTCTCCATTCAACTTTCTCCATAGATCTATCATACCTAACTTTTCTAACAATTGGTTTATCTCCCTAGTTTCTTTCTTGTTTATTTTGTGGTTTGATTTATCTGATTCTGAGAGAGCAAGCTTGAGATCCCCCACTAGTATAGTTTGGCTATCTATTTCTTCTTGCATATCTCTTAATTTCTCCCCTGGGAATTTGGATGCTATTGTACTTGGTGCATATATATTTAGTATTGATATTGCTACATTATCTATGGTACCCTTTAATAAAATATAGTTTCCTTCCTTATCTCTTTTGATTAGATCTATCTTGGCTTTTACTTGATATGAGATAAGGATTGCTACCCCTGCTTTTTTTTGTTCATCTGAAGCATAATATTTTCTGCTCCAGCCTTTTACCTTCATCCTATTTGTGTCACTATGTTTTAGATGTGTTTCTTGTAGACAACATATTGTGGGATTCTGGTTTTTAATCCAGTCTGCTATCTGCTTCTGCTTTATGGGAGAGTTCATCCCATTCACATTCACAGTTAGAATAACTAATTCTTTATTTCCTGCCATCTTATTTACCCAAGTTATATGTTTCTCTTTCCTTTCCCCTTTCTCCCTTCCCCCCTTCTCAGTACTTTGATTTTGATGACCCTCTTCCCCAAACAATACTCCACCCTTTAGATCCCCTCCCCCTGTTTTTACTCCTTTCCCCTGATTCTTCTATTTTCCCTTCTATTAGTTTATCCCTTTCTTTTCCTCCTTTCCCTTCCACTTCCCTCTAGCAACAGACAAGTTTCTATGTAAAATCAAGTGTCTGATATACACTTTTAGAGTCCAACCTGATGAGAGTAAGATTTACACAATGCTCATCTTCCTCCCCTCTTTCTCTCAATTATATTAGGTTTTCTTTGCCTCTTCAAGAGATTTTACCTCGTTTTTACCTTCTTTTTATTAGATCTTATTTTACCACGTTTTCCCTCTTTTCCCCAGTATGACAACCTTTCCCCCTCTAGTTCTCTTTTTCATATTATCAAAGTAATATCTAGTTAATTATACCCCCAAACTTTAAGTATCCCCATAGTAGAAATAAAGTTCTCAAGAGTCCTTTCCTTTTTATCTTTTTATGCATCTCTTGAGTTCTGTGTTTGGATGTCAAATTTTTTGTTCAGATCTGATCTTTTCATTAGAAATAGGTGAAATTCACCTATATCATTGAATGACCATCTTCTTCCCTGGAGTATAATGCTCATTCTAGCTGGATAGGTTATTCTTGGCTGTAATCCAAGTTCCTTTGCCCTTTGGAATATCTGATTCCAGGCCCTTCGATCCTTCAATGTGGAGGCTGACAGATCGTGTGTGATTCTAATTACTGATCCTCGGTATTTGAATTGTTTCTTTCTAGCTGCTAGCAGAATCTTTTCCTTGGTGCTATAGTCCTGAAATTTAGCCACGATATTCCTTGGGGTTTTAATTTTGGGGTCCCTTTCAGGAGGTGATCGGTGAATTCTTTCAATGGTGATTTTGCCTTCTGATTCTACAATCTCAGGGCAGTTTTCTTTCAGGATTTCCTGGAAGATAGTGTTTAGATTCTTTTTTTCATCATGGCTTTCAGGAAGTCCAATAATCCTTAGATTATCTCTCCTAGATCTATTTTCCAAGTCAGTTGTTTTTCCTAGGAGATATTTCATTTTTTCTTCTAATTTTTCATTTTTTTTTGTTTTTGTTTGACTGATTCTTGAAGTCTTACTGAGTCATTCACTTGCATTTGTTCAATTCTTATTTTTAAAGTGTTGTTTTCTTCAGTTACCTTTTTAAGCTCCTTTTGTAACTCGTCAATTGAATTTTTTTGTTCATTGCACTCTTTTTCCACTTCACTAATTTTATTTTTCAATACATTGGTGTCTTTTTCATATCTCTTTTGCAGGGCATCATATCCTTCTTGCACTGATTTCATTTTATTTTCCCATTTATCCTTCAGCTCTCTTTTGAGGTTCTTTATGCAATCTTCCAGAAAAGCCTTTTGAAAAAGGGACCAGTGATGGTCCTTAATAACTACCTTTTGAGTTTTGTCTAAAAGAACCTCAGGATCTGGGGTCATCCCTTCTTTCTCTGGATAAAAGCTGTCTATGGTGAGAGCTCTCTTTTGCTTCTTCATTTTTTTAGACAGCATGGATGTCTCTTTAAAAAAAACGGCAGCTGAAGTTCTTTGCCCTGGGGCAATTTGGCCAATTAACTTAAGGTGCTGGGCTGGTGGAGGCTAGGACTAAGTCCTAATTACTCCTTAAACAAGGCAGGTCTGCCAGAACACCTGCCCCCAATCAGGGCAGAGTGTTCTGAGTACCTCAGATAAACTCCAGGTGTTTGGAGTTTGGAGTTTCTTCCACAGTGAGCTGAGTCCCACCCTCACTTCCGGCCTACACCACTGTTTATCCCTCTGTCTGAGTTAGACAAACCTGATATGAAGTTCTTCAGAGATATCAGCAAGCAGTGTCCAAATATTGGATTCCTTGACTTGAAGATCAGTTCAGAGGCTTATTTTATTGTTGATTTGAGAGAAGATCGGAGGAGGATGCAGAGAGTCAGGTTTTCACTCTGCCATCTTGGCTCTGCCCCTGGAGAATCTGGTCAACTGAATTTTTAAATGAGTTGTTTTGTTCATTAGATTTTTTTCCATTTCAGAAATGCTGTTTTCCAAGGAGTTGTTTTCTTTTTCTCCATTTTGTCAAAACTATTCTTTAAGGAGTGATTTTGTTCAGACAATTTTTTTGTTTCCTTTTTCAGAACTCTCATTTTCTTTCCCCATTTTTTTCTAACTCTCTTTTAAAATTCTTTTTGAATTCTTCTAAGAGAGCAGTGTGAGATGGAGACCAATTTATATCACTCTTTGAGGCTTCATCTGGAGATGTTTTGTCTTTAGTGTCCTCAGGGTTTGAGGTTTGTTTTTCTCTGTCTCCATAAATGCTATCTATGGTCAGAGTTCTTTTTGCTTTTTTGTTCATTTTTAAGGTTGAGGTCTTCTCTTAGGGCAAAGGGGCGATTGTCTCAAGCTTCTTCTACAAGGGGGACAGGGGCTTCACCCTGCCCTGGGGCTGGTGCTACTTGTTTCCTTCCCATGCTGGGTGGGCATGGCCAAGGCCCACATTATGCTAGGGTTCAGGGACTTATTATTTGCCTTCTATAGTTGTGTTGAAGGTCTCACAGATAATCTGCTGATCCGCTGGCTTCTGAACCAGGACAGAGTAGCAAATGCCGATGTATTTTGCCTAGAAGCAAATCCCACTAGATTCCCCAGGCCATGAAAGTCTTTTTGCCCTGGGTCTCCCTACACTGCCCTATCCTGCCCTGTGCTGCACCTGTGCTCAGCCACCCTACTTCTGTATTCCTATCCTTTTTCTTTTTTCTTTCATTTCTCCTACTTATTATTTATTTTGGGGTAGACAACCTTCCTTTTCTGAATTGAGAAATTATTCCTTATTCTTCATGTTATTTAAACTTCTGATAACAAAATTTCTCACCACAAAGTGCCTTATTAGATCACATTCTTTTCATTACTAGAGTTTTCTAGTAATCTTTCTGGAAAGCCACTTTGGTCATATCACTTTCTTTTTTAAATTTTATTTGCATAACATATGTGTGGGTAATTCTTCAACATTAACCCTTACATAGCTTTCTGTTACAAATTTTTCCCCCCAACTCCCCACCCCTCCCCTAGATAGCAGGATATCCACTACATGTTAATTATGTTAGAATATTGGCAAATCGAATATATGTATACATATTTCCAAACTTATCATTGTTGTGCAAGAAAAATCTTATCTACACAAAAGATTTATCAGATAAAGGAAACACAATGTAAGCAAACATCAATCAAGGAGTATGCGAATGTTATGTTGTGGTCCACATTTCACATCCCTCTCTCTGGGTGTATATGGCTTTCTTCAGTGAACAATTGGAGGTGGTTTGAAGCATTTCATTGTTGCAGAGAGCTGTGTCCATCAGAATTGATCATCATGTAATACTGTTGTTGCTGTGTATGATGAACTCCTGGTTCTGCTCATTTCACTCAGCATCAGTTCATGCAAGTCTCTTCAAGCCTCTCTGAAATCGTCCTGCTTGTCATTTCTTACAGAACAATAATATTCCATAATATTCATATACCATAATTTATTCAGCCATTCTCCAATTGAAGGGCATCTATTCAATTTCCAGTTTCTAGCCACTACAAAAAGGGCTGCCACAAACAAACATGTGGGGCCCTTTCCTTCCTTTATGATTTCTTTGGTATATAAGCCCAATAGAAATGCTGCTGGGTCAAAGGGTATGCACAGTTTGATAACTTTTTGAGCGTAGCTCCAAATTGTTCTCTAGAATGGCTGTATCCATTCACAGATCCACCAACAATGCATCAGTGTCCCAGCCCTCCCACATCCCCTCCAACATTCATCATTAACTTTTCCTGTCATTTTAACCAATCTGACAGGTGTGAAGTGGTACCTCAGGGTTGTCTTGATTTGCATTTCTCTGATCAATAGTGATTTGGAGCACCTTTTCATATGACTATAAATAGTTGTAATTTCATCCTCTGAAAATTGTCTGTTCATATACCTTGACCATTTATTGATTGGAGAATGGCTTGAATTTTTATAAATATGAGACAATTCTCTACATATTTTAGAGATGAGACCTTTATCAGAACCCTTAAATGTAAAGATGATTTCCCAATTTATTGCTTCCCTCCTAATCTTGTCTGCATTGATTTTGTTTGTACAAAAACTTTTTAACTTAATATAGTCAAAGTTATCTATCTGGTTTTCAATTAAGAGTTCCAGTTCTTCTTTGGACATAAATTTATTCCATCTCCATAGGTCTGAGAGGTAAACTATATTACATTCCTCTAATTTACTTATAGTATCACTCTTTATATCCAGATCATGAACCCATTTAGATCTTATCTTGGTATGTGGTGTTAGATGTGGGTCAAGCCCTAATTTCTTCCACACTAGTTTCCAGTTTTCCCAGCAGTTTTTGTCAAATAGTGAATACTTATCCCAAAAGCTGGGGTCTTTGGGTTTATCAAAGACTAAATTGCTATAGTTATTGCCTAGTTTGTCTTGTGATTCTATCCTATTCCACTGATTGACTACTCTATTTCTTAGCCAGTACCAAATGGTTTTGAGGTCATATCACTTTCTTAATGAATATAAAAAGACTCTTTTTGTCTATTGAAGTGGTTTTCAAACTTTTGTTCTCAATATCTTTATATTATTAAAATTACTGAGGATCTGTCCAAAAGAGTCTATGTGGGTTATACTTATAGATATTTGCCATATTAGAAATAAAAACTAATTTGGCATTGGTAGATCCTCAGAAAGGGTTTCAGAGACTCCCAAGAGTTTCATACTTTGAGAACCTTTGATCTGCTGCATCCTCTTTTTACCTTTGAGACCTTCTATGATTCAGTACTACTTGATATATAGTCTAGTTTCCTTGTACTTCTCAATAGCTACCTCTCATTTCTTCTAGTGGAATTGATCTCCTCATTGTCAACAGCTCTTCTGACCTTCCCTACCACCTCTACTTCCCTGCCATGTTTTTACAATATCTGTGCTTTTCCTCATGCTTTGCTACTTTCTATCCAAATCATACCTATTCCTCCAAGCCAAATTTCATACCTATACTTCCAATCCAAATTTAAGTCCTTCATATTCTTTGAATGGTCTCTTTCTTTTTTCTGAAATCCTAAGGCATTTCAACACAGATTAACATTTTAGTATTTTCTAGGTTTCTTATGTGTTAGATTTTTCTTAGGTAGACTACAAGTTCCTTAGGTATAGTATCATGTATTTTTATTCTAAATTCAACATCTGCCCATAGTAATCTGTTCTTTCTTTTAATTTTTCCTGTTTCTATGGATGACACCATGACACAATCATAGTATTGAGAGTTGAAAGAGACATTAGAGATCATCCTAATCAGAAACCATTCCTAATTTTCTGTGTGAGATACTGAGACTCAGAGAAGTTAGAAATTTGCTCAAATTCACATAAGTAGCAGATAGCAGAGTCATGATTCTAATCCATTGACTCTAAATCCAATATTCTTTCTACCTCATCATATTATTCCTTTTTTCCTCCAGTACTTAGTATAGTCCCCTGCACACAATTCACTTGTAATAAATGCTGATGTGATGTGCCCTTATTATACTGTACCTTATGTTATACTGATATCTGTATCTCATTTACTTTATTAGCTTAGGACTTTTTGAGGACAGGGATGATGTTTATCCATTCTTTTTATCCCAAGCTTCTAACACAATGTCTTGCATACAGTAGATACTTAATATACATTTATTGAATTAAATTATTCTGTAAACTTGACAGAATATAACATAAGATTTTCAATATATACTTGTTGATTCATTGATTAAAGTTTTTATTTTGAGTCCGCATCAGTTCTATGATGACACTAATTTTTCTGGTCTTCTAGAATCATAAAAAGAATTCGAGAGTCATAAGGAACCTTGGAGATCAACTAATTCCCATCTAATTTCATTTTTGTGTGTGTGATGAGTCCTTTAAGCAATGTAGTGAAATTTATGGAATCCTTCTTAGAATTGTTTTTGAATGTATAAAGTAAAACATAAAAGGTTATAAAGAAAACCAATTATACTGAAATACAGTTGCCAAAATTTATATATTTTTAATTCACAGACTCCAGGTCAAAAGCTTATTATCTAATTCAACTCCCTCATTTTGCAGATGAAAAAAACCCCAGAATATCAGGGAAATAGATTGTCTTTTCAAGGGTCATACAACCAGTAAGTGGTAGTCCAAGGACTACAACCTAGGTCTTTTGACTTAAGATCTTTTTAGATAGTAGATCAGGAGAAGCCTAAAAATGTTTGACTGAACCAGACTTCAGAGTCACCTTTGGAAGAGTTGGCAATAGCACTATTACATTTACTTTACTGAAGAACCATTTCTGATTTTTATTCCTAGTCCTGTATAACATTCTGGAAAGGCCAACTACCACATTACATCAGTATCATATGTGCCTTCTCTATAATATGGAATGAGATTTTGTCTTGTCCACATGGCCAGCTCCTCTTTGCACTGGAGTGTTCTAAGAAGCTAGCTTTTAGCTACATCCCATCTCCAATATCCAGAGACCTTTCTGCCTATGGCAACCAGGCCTGGAAAAATAACTTATCATGATTTTTTTTCCTTGAATTTTTTGATCAGGATTGAATTTTCTAATTCTCTTTGGAGGAGTCTTAGCAGGGGGAGCAATGGAGGGAGCTTTCTATACTTCTTCCTGCTCTTCTACTACCCTGGCACCTAACCTGACTTTTGCCTTTTTATATTTTCATCAGAGGTACCCTCAATATGTGCTGAAACCATTTTTGTACAGATTCTGTAGAGATTAGAAAGTAAATAATTGCTCATATCTTCTCTGTCACCTTGTTTGGAAAGTAATAATGCTAGCTTTGTTTTTTTTTCTATTTTTTGGGAGGCATTTTTTCTTTTGAATATTCATATATTGAAAGCATAGATCCCTCAATGCCTTCTTTTTTATTTCTTCAATTAACAAGAACTTATTTTCTCTCTTCCCTACATATCTACCTTCTCATTGAGGGAAAAAAAAGAAAAAAAAACTTTCTAAGAAATATGCATAGTCAAGTAGAATAAACGCTCTAATAAGGGGAAAGTAAATGTAGGCAGCAGGTGGTGCAAGTAATCGAGGCAGGATAAGCTACAGATGCACTTTTGGAGGGAGGAAATGGTCCTTTAAATGTATGGGTTTAATTTTGTTTCACCCCTCCTTCTTCAGGAGGAGTGATATATCTTTTGAACTCAGCTCTCCAAAAATGGCAAACAGTCTTTAAAAATGAAAGTGTATTCACCTATCATTCCCTCCCAGTCTCCAATCTGCTGTTCTCACTGGCACATGATCTACTTCCAGGAGTAGCTGAACCCCAAATTCATATAACAGGCTTAAACAAGGTAGTAATATTTTTCTGATCTGTTTTAATAGTTCCTGCTTACCAAGTCTTTCAAAGTTTTTGTTTCTTTAGAATAAGGAATGCCCTATCCCTCATCCTCCTTGGTTGCAAATTTGAAACCAAATATGTAGGTGGCACATATATAGCATTTTTATATTTTCAAAAGGGTTTTATAGTAGGGAAATGATATTTAAATAGAAAGTAACAGAAAAAGAACAAAAGCAAATACAACTGACCAAGCAGAAGAGGGAAGAACAGATTTGATGCCAAGTATAATGACTCCCTGGCTTAGTCCCATCTCTATGGTGAACTCATACTTCTCTAGCTAGGTCCATAGATTTCTCGAAGTTGCCACTATCTAGCTCTAGTTACCAAACAGGGTAGGCAGATATTTCCTGATAACTTCTTCATAGTTTATATCTCAGTAGTATTTGTTAATAGAGTAATTACTGCACTTAGGGCTATTATTACCCCATCCATCCTGAGATTGTAGAAAAGTAGCTCATGATTTTGTCCCGCTTTGAGTTTCATCTATGTCACTGCCCTTGTAGGTCTTTTTGCTGCTGTCTCAAAAAGATTTCCTATTTCAGAGTTTTATTCAGAGCTGGAAACCAATGAATGGAGAAAGCAGAATCATCTTTGTGGACATGGCAGGTCATCATATCATGGCGTTCATCTCAACATCTAGGTGGAATTGTTCTTTGAGGCAGAGATGGATGTCACTGATTGGCTGCCATTTTTTGAAAGACAAAATATATGAGAACATCTATTTTCCTGGGTTACTTTGTTTTGTTAGAATCAAAATGAAGGTGGTCACTAAAGAAGGGGTCAGATACCCACAAATAGATTTTATAGATTAGCCACCACTTGAGGAATCAGTTAGGTGAAGTTATGTAAGTTGATGGTCTCTAGGGTGTTATTGGAAGCAATGCACCCTTGCAGATGAATCAAGAGAATGCCTTTGAATCAGTACAGCTATCTCTGTAGAGTCTGTCAGTCGCATATGTGATATGACTGACAGATTCATACACCTGCCTATTCACCTAATTATCTACCTGTTAGCTATATAATTATTTAATCAGTATTAATTAGCTAGTCAACCCTTAAGTGTGAGCAAGCTACCAACTGAAGGAGAGTCAGATGATAGCAGAGGAGGTTCAAAATTAGGCAGTATTCTTCTCTAATAGTACTAGACAGTAAGGGGGTCATTTTAATTTACTCCTTAAATCATCAGGCTGTGACCCACAAGGGGATAAGGTCTATTTTCCTTTTTTTTTAAACCAGCTTTTTTAGGACCTGAAGCCCCAGTAAGTATGCCATTAGGACTTATCCCCAGACTCCTTGGTACAGTTAATAATATTTATTTGGCTATAATAATCATCTTATCTGATATCCTGTAATTTATTCCTATGAGACCTACTTTTTACGAGTTTTTGATTTTTAAAAATCATCAAATATTCATTAATTTCTTGCTGTGTGCAGAACACTGTGCTGGGAGAGAGGCAAAATTCAGTTGACACTTGATTCCTGCTGTCATGAAACTTATAGTCTAATAAGGGAATAAGATATCAACATAGGAACATGATAACTACATCGGACAGTTGTGAAACAAAAATGCTTTGAGTTATGAAGGGGAAAGTCATTACCAATTTGGGCAGGGTGGGGAAGCCTCATAGAAGAGGTAAATTTGAGTCAGACTTCAGTAAAGGGACAGGAAGAAGAAAATAAATCATGTTTCAGAGGTGGGGGTGGGCAAAGAGAGTGAGTAGCATAGAGCACACAGAAGGAAATATATGAGATGTGACATGTGTATTCGAAAGACCTTCTTTCTGTTAATAAAATTATTAAGGTATATTGAGATCTTTTTGTATCTGAAATGTTTAACCAACCACAATCTTCCCAATCATGTCAGACACATAAGATTACTTTAACTTGTTACCCACTAAACAAGAATCCAAGTTTTCCAGTGCTCAATCCTGTGCCATTATTTTCTTCCATTTCTTTGTAGTAACATTTATGAGCTAAAAAATAATCTTAATCTAATACTTTTATTTTATGATGAGGAACTTGAGGTTCAAAAAATGAAGTGACTTATCCAAGGTCATAGAATTAGTCTTTCTAACTTAGTCTCTCTCCATGATATTTTGTTGTTCTACAATATTTAACTATCTCCTACCCAACCTCTCTCCCTTCCTTCCTTCCTTCTTTCCTTCTTTCCTCTACTCCTTGTTTTCTCACTTGTCACATCTTGTCACAAGAAACTCAAAAGCATACACAGAAAAACAGAAAACACAAAAATGGTCCACAGTCTATAATGTTCAGTATACTAGACCATCTCCCCATCCCGGGTCTCAACAAAATAAAGGCTATTTTTAGAACTGTGAATAGATATTTAATATTTACCTTAGATCAGCTTAGATCAGAACTCCCAAATCCAAACCTTCTGGCTAGCCATGTCTTTCTTTAATCCTCCATCTATGGGATAATCCTGTTGTTGGTCATATCCTCTGAGGAGTGTACTGTTGCAGAAATCACCCTTTTGTTGACTGATGTTCAAATCAGGAACTCAGAAATTCTTTGCCTCAAAATGTTACCATCAAAGTTGGTAAATGTCCATTTCTCAAGATTACAAATTGTTGACCTGTGTTCAGGGAAAGAATTAAGAAGCAGAAGACATTGGGGGACTTGAGATCCAGTATCAGATCCTCCAATGCACATGTACCCATGTCTTCTGCCCAGCTATATGCTCATGCTATAAATCATTGTTGTCCCTGAAAGTAGAGAGGGATCACCTCCTTACCCACCAACATTTTTTGCTTCTAGAAATAGAAGGTGCTGAGAAATAGTTTCAAAGGAGAAACTCTGTCTCTGATTTCATAAAATCATAGTCTCTCAGAGCTGGAAGGGAACTTTGGTGTCATTTAGTCTAATCCTCCAAGGCTATAGGGAAACAATGAGCTGCCATCTGCCCCCAAGTTTTTTTTTTCAGAACTGTTTTTAGTTACAAGCTAAAACCCATCCCTCTCCCCACTAGAAACAGCTGATGGGGTTTTAGGACTGGGGACTAGGTACAGTTGCTATGATTAAATGGCATGACCTTCACTCCCAATAGAAATTAATTGGGCCCTGGAGCATTGCTGTCAAACTAAAAATTTCTGGAAATGAGAACATACTCTTATGGCTAATCTTCCTATTCCTCCATAATTCCAATATACCTTTTGTGGCAGTTGTGAGGGGTGAGGGGTGAGTGGAGGTCCCTGATAGTCCTAAAGAATTGCTTGGGGGCATTGTGACATTAAATAACCTGTAACTGAAGATACTAGGACAATCCTTCCTCCCCACCCCCAACCTCCTGCCCTCTAGAAGGTGGGGCAAGGAATAAGATTGGAGAGGGTTGAGTACAAGAGGACAAGAAAGGTCAATTAGCTAAATAGTGGCAGAAGTGAGATCTGAACTCAGGTCTTCAGATTCCCAGTCCATTGTTCAAGGTAATACTCAATGAAAGAATGGGAAATATAAAGTGGGATTAGGAAAGAATTCATATTATCTAGCCTAAGGCTTTGGGCAAACCACCATGGTCACTTAGTGTTGTGAAACCACCTTAACTATCCATTCCCTCTGGGAACCAGAATATGTCACAGTCAATCTTTCCCTTAGTGTAACATGGCTTCAGGAGAATGGAGTCTTGGGCAGATTTCATTCTGTTCAGATCCTAGCCAGTCTGAAGAGGTAGAATACAGCTGGGACTGTATTCACAGGACCAGAGTTAGAACTACTTTCATAACCTATATGAATTTGGTCAGGTCACAACCTTCCCAGGTGTCAGTTTTCTTATTTCCAAAATGAGGAAGCTGAACTAAATGGCCTCTAGATCCTTACAACTCTAAAACTATATGCAAACTCATTATTTGTACCTGTGCCTCTGGAATACAAAATACTGTTGGAATGCAATAATTTGATAGAATTATAAAGTAGATAATACATATTCTGGGAAGAGACATACATCCCACCCCTCAACCATTAAGGCTAAGATCGACAAACATAGAAGAAATTATAGGCATCGAATCCAGGACTTCATGTGTACAGCTTATTCCCAGAGCCAAGCCCCAAACCCCAGCCAGGCGCCAAGGACCTTTGGTCTTCAGACCCCAAACCAAGTGGCAGGTTGGGAGACAGCCTCTTTTTATTTTTGGCTTTCAACATTAAAAAATATATATATGTACCATCCCTCACCACAGCTCCCTCCCAAGTTGTTATTTGGTTTTGGTTAAGAAGATGAAAGGCTGGATTCTGTTAAGCTAGAAAGAGAGGAGAGGAAAGAGAGAAGAATTACAGTTTTTCCCGAGGAAGGACCAGGGCGGTCCCTGACAGAGTAAGGGTTCCCTGTTATATTTAAACCCCACAGATGTGCTTGGCACAGACCTCAATTTCAAAATTGCAGGAGGCTACTTCAATGACAGGGGGAAAGCCTCTTCTGCATTCCCTGCCGTTTTCCCCTCCTCTTAGTCCCCCCCGCCCCGCGAAGCCCCTCCCTTCTGGCTCACTCTTGAGAAGAGCCCAAGGCGAAATTCAGGTCAGGCTACTTGGCTATTTCCCCTCCTGTAGAAGAACTCTGGTGGGCCAGCCTAGTTTTTGGTGCCTTGCTGTTGTATGTTTTAAAGGTGTGTGTGTATATGTGTGTGTGTGTGTGTATGCGCGCGCGCGTTTGTATGTGTAGGGTGTGGGGGGTGGCAAATTTAAATTGGATACATTTGTGTTTTCTGGACTAGGGATTCTGTCCCTGGCTTTCCTGCCACAGGAACCCAAGCGATCTGAAAATTCCCCCTCAGCTCAGGAATAAATATGCAAGGCTTGTCATACTGTTGCAGTTCTCGCTCCCAGCTGATAGGGTGACGTGTGGTTTGGAGGCTTGGAGATTGGCTTTTGGATTTGGCTTCTTGCTGCAGCTTAATGGGCAAGCCTCTCTCTCTCGCCCAGAAACCAGCCGAGCAGTTCATTCTGTTCGCCTCTTCCGCCGAGATGCTGGGAAATCTCCCGCGGTGATGGTGTGAGAGAGGGAGCCGGTGAGCCACAGACTGGGGGAAGCCCGGTCGACGTGACTGCGGTCGGAGGGGGCCCTCTAAACCTTCGGGTCTCTCCCCATCGATCACCCTCCTCTTCGCCTCCCTCACCGGCGTGATCCCCGCTTGCGCCGCTTCCTCCCTCCTTCCCGGACTCGGGGCTCTCCCGGAGCCGTTGTGCAGAGTCGGTGCTTCGGTTTGGGGGGGGTGGGTGGGTCTTTTGTTGCTGTTGTTACATTTTTACATTTAAAACAAAAAGTCAGAGTGGTGAGACAAACCCTGAGCTCCCCTGATTCAGACCCCGACCCCCTCACTCCCCAACCTCGCGCTCCAGATGCGCTGCCCCCCGGCGCCCTGACAGCTGCGGAGCCACAGCTTGCGCGCGGCTCTCTGGACTGATATGCCCAGCATTCGGCTCTCCGTCTGCGGCCGGCCAGCGGGAGCGATGAGCTGCTTGTGAACCTGGAGGCCCTGTGGTGGGGGGATCACGCACCTTTCTCACCGAGCCCCCCACCACCGCCCCTTCCCGGACCCCTTCCCCAATTCCCCGGGCTAGGACAGAAGCATAGAGGCCATCGCCAAAGGTGAGTAGATCATCCCTGCTCCCCGCCCCCCCAATCCTCTGGTTTAGAAATGGGGAACTTGAGAGGATGGAGAAGGTTGAGGGTGTCCAGTTGGCCCTAGGATAGATTATCTTTTTAAAGTGAAATGATTTAAGTTGTGTATGTGTGCAGAGGTGTGGTGTGCTACAGAGATTGTTTTATATGTATGCCGTGTTTGTGGGTCTGGGAAGGGTGTGTGTCTGGGATTGTGGCATATGTGTTGTGTTGACTGTGAGTGTGTCATTGGTGTGTCTGTGTGAGTGTATGCCCTGGTTTGAGTCTGAGAGTGTGTTATGTTATTGTGTGTGTATGTGTTTGTGCGCGCCACGCACACACACACGCTTAGCCAGCAGCCCCTGCAGCCCCTGCAGCCCCCGAGTGCTCAGTTCAGCGGTGGAGACTTGGGGCGGGGGCGGGGGAGCAGTCTGGGGAAATAGAGGAAATGTGTGAGGATTTAGGAATGGGGAGCGAAGGACGAGCGATTAGCTGGGAAGATTTGGTGGGGCCTCGGGCAGCTTTTGGCTACCACTCTGATGGTGGTCAGGGAAGATTTCGGGGAGTGCGGGTGGAGGACAGAAAACCGGGAGATGGGGGAGAAAAAAAGTAAGGTGGGCGAGGGGAAAAACGCAGGAATAAAACCCAACTGTACGTACCCTGCCCCGCCCGCGTTCTTTGCCGAAATCAGCGCGAGTACCGGGTCCCCCATTCCGGACTCGGGGCTGACCGCTTGGGGCTGCCCTACCGGAACCCCAGGAGCCCAGCACCTGAGAACTGTGGAAAAAGCGGCTGCACCCGGGAAAAGGCAGCTTTTCCTCATCCCATTATATGTGTACATGAGTGTATGCGCGTGTGTGCGTGTGTGTATGTGTGAACTCAGGGGGAGGGGTGAAGGGGGCGGGCACGTTAAAGAGAACAAATGTCTTTAATGCAGTGCTATAAATTTCTCCTCTCCCTTCCTCCCTCCCTTCACCAGATACACACGCTTCTGATGATTAAAAAACATACACGTGAAGGTGTTTGAGGGTGATGGATGTGTAGAGAGCCAGATAAGAATAGTGGGATTCACTGATGGGAAGAGAAAGAGAGGGAGAAATCAAAATAGTCCTAGTGCCATTTATAGGACCCCAGGCAGCAGCTCTGCACAGGGACCGGGATTCCTCGTGGGTGGTCAAGAATAACAGAAGATCCGGGGGTTACCCTTGAGGATGAAAGGGAAAGCCACTGGTGTCCGGATGACTCTCTGTGTGTGCGATTAATCTTAGACAGCTGTTGTGCTCCATCCACTTGGGCTGAGATCTTGTTTACCTCGGTTTTCAAATATAGCTTCTGCGCCATGCTATTCCTGAAATAGGGCAAGAGCAGTTCACTTTGTAGTGAGAAGCAGTCCGGCTTCTGGCTTGTGGGGGAAGGAGAATTGGTGAGGAGCTTATGTCTTTTCCTTTCCTGACTTGAGGTTCTTCTAATGGTGGATAGTTGATAGAAAGGTACACATATATGCTCTTTCCTTTCCTTCTGTCAAAATCTAAAGGGTGCTGATGTAGCTAGATTTCACTTTCGGTTCATGTTTTCTATTTCACCTTCTTTTACTCAACAACTATCTTCTCCATAGTAGGTATTTTTATCTCTATAACAGGTAAAGTGATCTCATGCTAGAATGTTCTAATTGATCTAGTACCCTATTCAGTTTTGATGATGAATACCACTCATCCCAAACAGGAACATGGATTCTTGAATCTAGAGGTTCTTTGAGAGCCTCTTTCAGTTTTAAGTGTTATTCAGGAAGATTCATGTTCAAGAGATGTCTTCGATATAAATCAACTATATGATTAGTATAGTTGATATATATATACACATACATATACATATACATATATATCTCAGACTGCAAATTATAGAGGAATTGGCAATCTACATTGGTAAAGGGAACATCTACACCAAGTAATAATCTACAATAGGTCACATACTTAGAGTTTCCTAAAAACACTAAGAAGTTGTGTCTTTCTTGGGACCCCACGGTCAGTATGCACCAGACACAGGTTTCAATGCAGGTTTTTTTGATTCCAAGGCCAGTTCTCTATCCACTATGCTGCATCTTGAGGAAGGTAGTACAGATATTATCTCCATTTTACATATGAGGATTATAAAGGCAAAGTGTTTTGACCACAGTCACATTTTGAAAATGGCAGAACTAGAATTGGAACCCAGGTCTGTTGACTAAGATTAGGATATTTTTCATTATATGACCCTGCTCCTCATGGGCATCTTCTTTTTGTCTCCTGTCTTGGTGTTTTCTGTCTTATTCTTTCAATTTTATTTGCTTTGGAAAAGGTAGCATGAAGATGTCTGATTGGCTATGGAAACAGTTCTTGCCTATCTTCTTCCTGGGTTATGATACTAAAGAAAAGAAATCTTTTCCCCACTCCCATGAAATTGCTTTCATCTTATTCCTTCAGGATAGAGCAAGGATAAACTGAGAATCATACTTGCATGCTTTTTTTTTTAAAAAAACAAAGGTGAAAGTTCCATTTTTCTTTTGAAGAAATGCTCCTATCTTCATCAACAATCCTTTTGCACATCTGCTTCCGATGTCCCTGTGCAGGGGTGTTTCTTGGTATTGACTCCATGTGCAATTACTGGCATGGTTCATGGATAGTGATAATTTGCCTTTTGTTATGGGCCAGGGATCAAATGAGATTACATTTGTAAAGTGCTTTGCAAACCTTAAAAGAAATATAAATGCTAGTAATTGTCATCCTGCTCCTAGCCCTGTTCTACTTTTTTCACCTCTTGGCAATGTTTAAGTAGACAATGTGGAGTGAGAAGGAGTATATTGGGGCAAGGAAGGGCTGGAGACAGCTGAGTAGCTCAAGCCTTTAGTAATGAGAGAGGACCTCTTTTTCTACACATCTATCTCTTGACACCTCTTGCAGTACCAGTTGGATTGTTTATGTGTTTTCCCCTTTGTCAAGCTGATGTTACTGAGACTTTCACCAAATCATTGGAATCTCCTCTTTGTTGAGATGAGGTAGGGGACAAGAAAAGTAAAAGACATTCATTGACCTTAAATCATATTATCAAGTGCTAGATTGTATGGTAGAGCACTTAGGTGGTGAAGTGGACAGAATACTGGGTCTGGAGTCAGAAAGACTCAACTTTGTGAATTCAAATCTAGCCTCAAACACTTAATAGTTTGACCCTGGGCAAATTATTTTTACCCTGATTGCCTCAGTTTCCTCATCTATAAAAAATGGCAACCCCCTCCATCATTTTCCAAGAAAAGCCCAAATGGTGTCATGAAGAGTCAGACAGGAATGGACAACAACAGGTTGTTCAGTGCACACCATATTTAATATAATAGAAGAGAAATCAGCAGGAATGAGAATAATTGAATCGTACCTGGATTAGGGTAAACTTGAACAGCTTGAATAAATGAATGAATCGTTTATTAAGCTCTTGCTATGTTCAAAGAACTGTACTAGAGATACAAAAAGAAATTAATATCTTCCTCACTCTCAAGGTAATCATATTTTTTGCGGGGGACAACACATATGGAAGGTTTCATTTGCAAGTTAGGTAGAAAGGTCCCTTGGATCTTAGGTTATAACAAAACAGATGTCAATTTCTCTTCCTTAATGTCATTTCTAGTAATAAAATTAGGTCAGTTTCTTGTGCTGAACCATTTGACAGTGCCAGGGACCTTGATGGCCAGAACTTTCTTTTCTAGATTTTCAATAGCTATAGTTGAAGTAGGGAGTAGTGGACAGGCTACATCTATGAAGGGATGGTTTCTTGGTGCAATGTCTGAAGGTCCTGGTGAAAGCATTTCTATTCTTAAAGATCTTAAGTTCAGAGTCTTGGATTGTTTCTATCACATTTTAAGGGGAGATGGTAGCACCACCTTACAAGGTAGTGGTTTTTTTTTTTTTCCAATGAATGGCTAAGATCTGGTAGGCATAGTGGAAAGAGCACTGGGCTTGGAATCAAGAAGTCTTATCTTCATGAGTTCAAATCTGGCCTCAAACACTTACTAGCTATGTAACCCTGGGAAAGTCTCAACTCTGTTTACCTCAGTTTTCCCATTTGTGAAATGAGCTGGAGAAAGAAATGGCAAACACTCCAGTAGATTTGCCAAGAAAGCCCCAAATGGGATCATGAAGAGTTGAACAATTTTGAATAATAGCAATAGAATCTGGAGGGGCAGGGAGAAAGTGCACAAAGAATTCTAGGTAGTGGAAATAGCTTGAAAATTTTTCTGGGATTTGACTAAATCTGACCACAGATTCACAAATACTTGCTGATGATCTCCATTCACATTCACTTATCTATCTCTATCCTGTAGATAAATTCATAAATACATCATATTTCCCATGCTCCCAGTCACACATAGCAACTTAGCACATATTTACTCTTTCTGTACACATATACTTCCACTCAGAGGTACTGATACACATGTACTTTGACCTTGCACATATTGCTCATTTGCAAACAGGTATACATAGCCATTCATACACATAATACATATTCATCTACTTACCTGCATCTCTGTTCCCTACAGACACACACACACACACCCTCATATATCTAGCAGTTCTTGGCTCCAGATCACCCTGTACAGCAAATATCTCAGCTATGTGAGTGGGTGATTTGGAAAGAGACAAATGATATTCTGATCACTGACATCCGGAATGGCAGATGATGACTTTCTTGGCTTTGTACCAGATGTTAGGGTCAGGTGGAGGCTTTTATGACAGGGATCTGGGTGAGGAGCATAATATAGTGGAAAGAAAACGGATTTGAAATCAGACTATCTAGTTTCAAATCTTACCTCTGTCACTGGCTATTAGTATGACCTTGGGCCTTCACCTTTTTGGGATGCATCTATAAGTGAGAGGATTGGATTTTAAACAGCTGCTTCTAGTGTTTCTCTGAGTTTTAACCCTATGATTCTCTGATTCCAAACTAGAGGTTCTCAGGAGGTCAAGCATCCTCCCTTCTGAGTGCTCTTGCCTTTTTTTTTTTTTGTCAATATCCAGTTTATTGACATTATCTAATTCTCTCTGAATAATGAAATTCAAAAGTGTAGAAAACAATAGTAAATGAACCAATCACAAGAAGATAAATGTCAGATGGGATGGCTGGAGGTGGTGGGGGCTTAGGAGCCCCTCATGGAAATAAAGAAGGTGTCCAGGTCATGGATATCATCTTTGTCAATGACCCAGATACTGAAGGAAGGTAGATTCAAGAGAAAGTGCTTTTGGAGTTCTTCCAGGCATTTATTTAGGAGAAATGGTTAAAAAAAATCAAAACTTATAGAATCATAGCTTTAGAGCTGGAAGGGGCCTTAGAGGCCAGTTAGTTTAACCTTTAGTTTTACAAATGAGGAAATTGAGGCTGAGCCCAAGTTTAGTGAACTTTTCCCCAATGCACTTTGATCTATGCTTTAATGATCAGCCTCATTAAAAACAACATAGTACTTAAAAATCTTTTTTCAAAAATCATCTTTATTCCTATAAATACATATACATTTGTATGCATTTATACATCTAAATTATTTGCCCAAAAAAGTCATCTCCTGTAATGAAGAAAAAGAAAGAGAAGGGAAAATCATTTAAGGAAAATTAACCATTGTAACCAAGTCTAATAATATACAAAATATGTTTAGCCTCTGGTCATCACTCCTGCAAAGAAAAGAAGGAAGTAAACTTTCTCATTTCTTCTTTGGGACCAAACTTTCTCATTAAAATTGAACAATATTTATGCATAGTTATGTATAATGTTTTCCTGGTTCTGGATACTTCAGTTTCCATCAGTTCACGTAAGTCTTTGTATTCTTCATGTTTATAATTTTGTATAGTGCAGTGATGTTCATAGATGTAAAATTCATGGTGTTTAGTCAATTTGCTTCAGCTGATGGATGTATACTTTCTAATTCCTTGTTGTTGTCATTTTTTAAAATGATAATTAACAATTTAAAAATTATTTATTTTTATAAGATTATCTCTCTCTCTTACTGTTTCCCATTCCCAATTGAATAACAACACAAAACAAAACCTTCACAACAAAGACAAGAAAAAAACAACAGACCAGCAAAACAAATTCTCATGATGTCATTTTTTTTTCCTTTCCTTTTCTTTTTTTTGGAACTCCTTGGATATTAGCTCTAGTGGTTTTTAATCTTTTGTATCTAAACACAAAGTGATATGCACCATTTCTGAAATTAACAAACAGAAAAAGAAATTTCCCATGGTTTTTGAGACAAATAAAAACTAAGAAATAAGAATAGAACACAGGAACCCTACTCAGACCCCAACCCTTTAGAATTTATCATATATGATCATGTAATGATTTAGAATTGGGAAAGACTTTAGAACTCATGTAATCTAACTTTCATTTTATGATTGAGGAAATTGAGACTGTGAGGTGACATTATTTGCCCAATTTAAACCCAGATCACTTTTCTAGGAGCCCCCTAATACTGTACAGCAGTGTCTCTTCATTAGATCCTTTTGGCTGTGACAATGGATTATTTAATATTTTTTGCTCCCACTAGCTTCCTGAATAGTATCTATACAAGTCAAAACATCTAGTCAGATTAGTTAAAAATGAAGATAATAATCTGTCTCATTGGCCTAATTAAGATGGTTTGATTTCTTTTCTAGATGCATTGACCTAGTATTTTGATAATGGGTGGAACACACTCAAAGTGTACTGTTCTTTCCCCCACTATCTTTGAAGAATCAAGCAATAGGCATCATCCTAATCTTCTGAGATCTCTAACCAAACTCATATTCCTTTCCCTTCTTTTGCATTGCCCAATCTTCATCAAAACCTGGAGATCCCATTCAGTTGGATTCTGTAAGCAATGATATTATTTTATTACATTAGAGATGCCCCTCTATATAGTGTCATGGGAAGGATAGGCTCGTGTCCATTTCTTTCAATTAGTCAGAGGGGATTACTGGAATGAATTCAGAACAGAAGAAAAAAGAGAAAGACAACAATGAGAATCCAAACAGCAGATTGTGTTGACCTAGCCAGTGCCAGTTCCCCAGGCCAGTCTTGTGAAATAGGAAATCAACATCTCCCCAAGGTTGGTTGGACTGTAGGTTTCCCTCTCACAAGTCTAAGTGATGTGTTTGAAGAACAAATGAATCTAGAAGGCAAATAAGCAATAATATGATCTTTTCCCACATTTTAACATTTAAAACATTAATGAAAATTAAATGATATTAATATGTCAGGTTACTGCAGAAAAGTCTTGAGGGAACCATACAAATGCAGGCATCTATTCTCAGGTAATTCCTAATAGACAGAAGGAAAGGTTGACAAGGAGAGGAATTCAAGTACAATCCAAATACTTTTTCAAAAAAAAAGGAGAAAATAGATATGAATCATTTTCTATTTCTCTTAGACTTACTTCCTGAATTTCTCTCCTTTACCCCCTTCCACCAATACTTATTTCTTCTTTAAACATTTTTAATAATATCTTTTTCCAATTATATGTTAAGGCAATTTTTTTTCACATTAAGGCAAAAATTTTTCACATTAAGGCAAAAATTTTTCACATTCATTTTCTATACATTTTGAGTTCCAATTTTCTTCCTTCCTCCCTTCTTTCCCCCCTCTAAGACAGTAAGCAATCTCAGTGCTGATTTCTGACAAAATTGTCTTTTATTTTACCCAAGCCTTAGAAAAATCCAACATTTATTTTCTTATGTGTAAGACATTTTGCTCAGTGCTGGGAATCCAAAGAACTCATATTCTACAGGAGGATAATGATAGTAATAACAGCAAATTTAGATAGCATTTTGAGGTTTGCCAACCTTTCCACATTTTATCTTATTTGATCCTCATAGCAATCCTGTAAGATAGTTGTGGTCATTATCTAGATGAAAAAATTGAGACTCAGAGAGATTAAATTTCTTGACCATGGTCACACAACTAGTAAGTTTCTGAGGCAAAATTTGAATCCATATCTTCCTGATTTCAAGTGTAATGTCTATTATGCCATAATTTACAACATGTAAGCTGTTTCTTGACAGGCTCACAATACTCATCTGGACACATTAAGTTTGACATTTCACCCCAAAGGACTCATGTTCTGTTCTTCAAGTTCATTGGGGCCAGAGGTTAGGACTCTGAAAACCAAGGTTTGGGCCATTCTATTGTGTGCTTTCCTGGAAAGATCTGATACCTTTACTACAAGGTGTTTGTTGGACCGTGAGTATCATGATGGCAGGGAGGTGATGTCATGACATGTAAGTGAATTGGACTGAAGTGAAAGAGGGCTGTGCAAACTCATCAGCCTGACTTTCTCCACCAGAACCATCAGGGTCCAATGGCAATATCTAGATCAGAAAAATTGGACATTGTTCTGGATGCAGTGGGGATCTTGGGCTTTTTAAGCTAAGATCTTTAACAGGCTTCTCAGTTTGACTGAAGCAATGCCCCATCAGTGATTAAAGCTAGGTCAGAATTGAGGTGAAGAATGGTCTCTTTTATCTAATCATAAAAACCAAAAAAAATCTAATCTGGTAGGGAAAGACTCTTAGGATTTCTGGACAAAACAGAAACAATTGCTATTTACATTCACTCTGAACTAATCAGGGTCCCAAGGATGAGTAGGGCTTAGCCTAGGACCCAATGTTGGTCAATCAAAGACAATTATATCATTCCAGAACAACTGGAGGAGGTTCTTCCTTTTCTTCATCAGTATGCTTTTAGATTTCCTTCTTTTCAGACATTGCTTTCTGCTGAAATGGGTGATGTAGCATATGAGTGTATTCTGTTGAAGACAGGAGCAGGGAATGGGTCAAACGTAAAGCTCTCAAATCATTTTGTCACAACTAACTGCTAAAATTGGAGTTCAGGATCCAGTCCTCTCTATTCTACCCCAATTTTAGTATCATTTTGAGATAAACAGAAAAAGAAAAGGATGAAAAAAAGTACTTTCAGCTAATGTGATGTATAAAACTGAAAATATCTGTCTTTTGCTTATCATCTGTTATGGTGGAAGTACTTGTTAAGCTCAGTGCCATCTCTGCCAGACTTATGCCTGTACAGTGACAGCCCCCTAGGAAGGGGCATAGAGCTTCAGGCTTTATGCTCATTATGAAAGATGTCAGTGGAGGAGGAGCAAGTCTGCCCTGCCACCTGCTTACTGGTTTATCTGATCCACTTCAGAAATCAAAAATGGGGCTAATAATGAATGGTCATTGGCAAAATGGAACCTCTTTCAGTCTACTTCTGTCTCCACCACAGAATAAAATGGGCAAGTTTGCCTAAACTACTTCTTTTGTTACTATCTAAGCTTCCCTGTGTGTAAAATGGAAATGCTAAGCTTTTACCAGATTTAAGGGACATTCTACTTTCTTGTAAGACAAGTTAAAGTGTTTTGAAGAAAGTTCATATGTATTGGGAAGAATATTAGACAGAAAATTTCAATGGATAAGAAAGGGAGGCTTTGGGAAGTATATATAAGTTTACTATGTAATTCTATACTATATAAGTCTACTATAACTTATTAGAAGTTATAGATCTAGCTGGAAGGGATACCATGTGACATCTTGCTCAGCCTCTCCATTTTACAAATCAGTTGCCCAAGTTCATACAGGTAGAATGTATCAGAGGCAGGATTTTAATTCAGATCATCTGAATTTAGAAATAATACTCTTTTTCTATTACCTCTTTTACTAATTAACTGTGTGATCTTGGTCAACTCATGACCTCCTGAGCTTTAGTTTTCTTATATGTGCAAAAGAGATGAATGAATGAATGAGAAAGCATTTATTAATCTTTTACTGTGTACCAGGCACTGTGCTATGCTGAAAATGCTGAGTATTAGAATTGTGATAGGATATTAGGGGTAAGTTATAAGCAAACAAGACAGATCCTACCCTCATAGAACTTATATTCTAATGGAGAAAGAATTGAGGATCAAAAGGGAGCTAGAAAAGAGAAGGATTTTAAGTAGGGTGGTAAGGTTTAGAATTAGGAAGTATGTGGTGGCTTGATGCTAGACAAGCTAAGAGCTCTGCCTATCAGAGTCCAGGGTCTCAGAGGCAGAGTCCAAGGTTGGGGATGAGAAAAATGGCTAAGAAAAGCCTGGGAGAAAAATCTTAATTTAACTCCCTGAAAGCAAAGGGTTAGATTAGTTAGCCTCTTGAGGTCCCTCTCACTACTATGATTTGTGACTGTAAAGAACTTTGTAAACCTCAATTCACCACCCACACACCCACACAAATATATATATATATATGCATATATATGTAATATAAGCACGTACACAGATATCTATTTATTTAATAATAGTTTTTTATTTCCAAAATATATATAAAGATAATTTTCGACATTCATCCTTATAAAACCTTGTGTTCCAAATTTTTCTCCTTCCCTTTCCCCCTCCCCTAGATGGCAAGTAATCCAATATACACACACATAAATTAAAAAAAATATAAGTTTTTTTTAAAAATCAGGTCTATTATTTCACTAGTACAAGGAGCTCCTAGAGAAGATCTTCATTCAAGTTTTTTTCTCCCACTTAATAGTACTTTATTTTTTCCTAATTACATATACAGATAATTTTCATCTTTCACTTTTATAACATTTTGAGTTCTGAATTTTCCCTTTCCCTTTCCCCAAGACAGCAAGCAATGTGATATGGGTTATATATGTATAATTATATTAAACATATATTCACATTAGTCATGTTGTGAAAGAAGATTCAAAACAAAAGGGAAAAACCACAAGAAAGAAAAAACTAAAAAAAAGTGAAAACCATATGCTCAATCTCCATTGAAATTTCATAGTTCTTTCTCCGGATGTTGATGGCATTTTCCATTGTGAGTTTTAGAATTGTCTTAAATAGTATAATTACTGAGAGGAGCTAAGTCTATCAAAGTTGAACATTGTACAATGTTGTTTTTACTGTGCACAATGTTCTCTGGATTCTGCTCACTTCACTCAGCATTAATTCATCTAAGTCTTTCCATGTAAGTCTTACTACTAGATCTGTTTCCAAAAGAGATTGTAAAAAAGGGGAAAGAACCTGATGTGACTGATGTAAACATCAGATGATTGTAGACACCAAATATTGGGGTCCAGTCATGAGTATTCATAATTTGGTAAAAGGCAGGTTCATTTAGGAAAGAGGTTATAAACAAAGTGAAGGGACACAATAGACACCAAAAATGATAAATATGAAATATAGTGAGACAGCATATGAAAGACAAGTTTATTAGTGGAACTTAGAATTACCAAGTAGAAAGGGAGTGCCCCATGAGGGTGGGGTATATCCTTAGCTGGCAGGCTAAATCCTGAAAAGAACTTAACACTTAAAAAAAAATAGCTATAAGGAGGAGAAGTGGGGTTGAGAAGCATAATGGAATAAAAGGAAATGCTACATGGCATAAGAGAGGAGCAAGGGGAAAGACACTAGGAGGCAGCCTGCCAGTGGCAGACTGACCCAAAGGAGGGCAGTAGCAAAACCATTGGGCCACAAGTTGTTTTATAGGAAGAATTTTTCCCCAGGGAATTGATATAACTTGGATTTCTGACTGGATTACCCCAGAGGGTGGGACCATGAAACTAAACTGATCTTGATTATCAGAGCCTTCTTGCCTGTTCCAGGAAATAATTTTTATTAATTCTTTAGTTTTTCTCTGCTAACCACATCCACCATTCAGGACCTCATCAAACCCACATATAGAAAAATATTTATAGCAGTTCTTTTTGTGGTGACAGATTGAGAGGGATGCCCATCAATAGGAGAATGTCTGAAAAAGTTGTGTTATGAATGTAATGGAATATTATTGTGCTATAAGAAATGATGAGCAGTATTTAACATATATTGGATTAACTGCTATCTAGCAGAGAGGAAGGGGGGAAGGAGGGAGAAAAATTTGAAACACAAAATTTTGCATGTATTTTGCATGTTTTTTGAAAATAAAAAGTTATTATTTAAAAAAAATGGTAAGCAGGTGAATGACCAAGTTGTAAAAATGCAAAATTAAATCATTATTATTCAATGAAAACATGGAATATTACTATTTTTTCAACTTGTTTTATTGACATAGATATAGCAGTTGTTGAATCATAGAATAAAGCTCTAAAGTATCTTAAATATCCTGTATCCATCATATTTTCTTGCATAGATGAAGAAATTGCCACAGAAATATAAAGTAGTTTAGTCTGAATTTAAACCTTAGTACAACTAGGTGGTGCAATGTTGGAGTCAGAAAGACCTGAGTTCAAAGTTTTGCTTTAAACACTAGCTATGAGACCCTAGACAAGTCATTTAGCCTTTTTTGTCTCAATTCACTCCTCTGTAAAATGATCGGGAGAAGGAAATGGCAAACTACTCTAGTATCTTTGCCAAGAAAATTCCAAATGGGGTCATGAAGAATTGCACACAACTGAAAAATGACTAATTCAGGATTTTAACTTCTGGGATATATGATATCATTAGACTAGCTCAGCTGGTTAGAAAATGGTACTAATGAGACAAAGGTCTTGTTTTTTTGCATTAGACCTATTATTTTTTCCTATAAAGAACTGTGGCCACAATTATTTTCCTTAATCACAGATATCTATTTTGCCAAAATTTGCCATACAGTTTTGAGCTGGAAAGGACCCTGGAGGCTCTAATGTACTTCAGTTGAGGAAAAGAGGCAACTGATTTTCCCAAGGTCTCATAGGTGGAAAGAGGTAGAACCAAAATTTTATTCCCTGATACTAAATCCACAAACCTTTCTACTATACCACCCTGAGTTTTTTTTTTTTACAAGAAATCAAGTCAAAAAGTATTTATTAAATGCCTACTGTGTGCCAGGCACCATGCTAAGGGATAAAAGACTTAGAAAATCTGGATGATTTGGACAACCCATTACCATTGTTGGAAAAATAAATCACCATGATGGCAGCATTGGGTTCATTATGTCACCTTCACACAATATACACCAAAAGCAGAACCTAAAGAGTACTTTAGAAGTAGGAGTTACAGGTGACATAAAGGTTAGAGCACCCATTATTTGTCCCACTACTCCATAACCACTAAAATGATGTCCATTGGGTGGCATCTACATAGTACTTTTAACCTAAGGGCCTTCTCAGACATAGTGTTTTGATTTCCTACTCCTGAAATAACAGATGGGAAGCTTAAGGTAGAAAGAATTAAAAATGCTAAGGTGACTTTGACTAGACTTCCCTATTTGGCTGGGACAATCCTATTTTTTGACAATCTGTCCTGTGGAAGCAGTTGTTTGAATCTGAGTAGATGTATATTGCAGGGCTAAAATGATACTGAATGCAGTTGGGGATACATTGTGAAGAGATGTGGATTGATTTTGTATAATTACATTTATAAGCAGATGAATAACTAGATATTGTGAATAACTATCATAATTATTCCTAGCATTTAATAGTTTGTCAGTGGTTTCGAGGTCACTGAACCCTAGTTTTGGAAATAATAATTGGAGCACCTTAAAGTTTACAGAGCATTTTATTCACACATCATCTTATTTGAATCTTGCAACAAATTTGTTAGGCAGGCATTACAAATATTTTCACCCTTATTTTATAAATGAGGAAAATGAGATATCCAAAGTAGTTATGTGACTTGTTCTTAGTCATATAGCCTTCATTCTACCATGCTATTACCTCATCATTAGCCTAGAGAGCAATGATAGCTAAGAGTACTCTCAGATTCTTTTTGGAGGTTCCACCATCATCAATATAAAGATTGATCTGAAGGCCATGACAAATAAATGGAGAAGAGACTCCTCCCTTGAAGCTATAGCTTCAGCAATGACCTCTAACCACTTTTTGTAACAATCATCTTCTATAAAGTTAGAACAGAAACTAGCTCCTTCCATCTTCTCTACCCTTCCTCTCTTCTCTTTCCAAATTGGCCAGTCAGAAATCTGGCCCCATGAGGAAATATCCAGATTGAAGTGATTATCATTGAGCACATAGCAGGCATACAAGTCAATACTGCAGGATTTCAAACTGATCCATCTCAAGGATGCTTTCTCCTCTACCCTCCATTTATGGCTAAGATTGCTTTCTTTATCAACTTTAATTAGTTTCTGTTCATTTCCCTGAGGATCATTTCTCTGTTGATTCCAATAATGCAACATTTTGAAATAGGTTCCTCCTTTAAGTGCTTTGACCCTCCTCATGATACTACATAGTTGTGGGGACCTGCTGACGCCAGATGAGTCATCTGCCCAGTGCCAGTTGGTATGACTTGAAGCCTTATGGTACATCTATTAGATAAAGAAATATTTGACTGTTGGGTGAAAGTTCAGGTTTATATGACATAAATTAAAGAGATAATTAATTTACAAAAGAAATTTACCATTAAACATCTAATTCCATTAATGTTTTAAAATGTAGTTTGTTTTGTATCTTTATTACAGACAATTCCCTCTATTTTCCTTTCTTCCCTTTCATACACTCATGGTAAACTGGAGCCTTTCCTTCAATCTCATAAATTCTTTTTTCAAAAAGTCTTGCCTTCTTTTTGAAATCCATTATCAAAGGAATTGCTCTCTCCTCATTTTTGACTATAGCTTTTCATATCCAGTGGAAAACTTCATGCTGCCCTGCTATATGGTACCTATTTTTTCCTCTCACTGCTCTAACTTCTTGGCCAAGAAATTCTCCATTTTTTCATCTCAAGTCAAAGTCTGATCTTTCCTAATTTCTCCCCCTCTTTGACTTTTCTTTGAAGGAATACCATGATAGCTAATGGGTTTGATTTTAATAATATGCAATGTCCTTTGCCATTGCCAGGAGACAAAGATGCTGGAGATAGATGTCTGCTGGTAAGAAAAAAAACAGTACCCAATGATTCTGTCTTCAATCCTCCTGGGAGTTTCTCAGACCCTGTGGCTGATAGAGTCTGGATTTTGATTGACAATGTAGCTACTCTTTTCTTAAAGGGTTGTGGATAGCCAAGAAATCCAAGAAAGTATCTTAGAAAAGTATTTTTCTTTTCTTCTCTGTCTCTTTCTGTGTGTCCCTTCCTTCCTTCTTCTTTTTCTTCCTCCTTCTTTCCCTTCTTTTTCTCCATCCCTCATTCTCTTCCTCCCTCCCTTCTTTCCCTTCCTCCTTCCCTTCCTTCCCTCCATCTCTCCCTTCTTTCCTTCCCTCCTTCCCTTCTTTCCTTCCCTTTTTCCCCTTCCTTCTTCTTTCTCCCTTCCTTTCCCCCTCAATCCCTTCTTCCCTTCCTTCCTCTCTATCTCCCTTCCTTCCTTCCCCTCTTCCACCCCTCCCTCCCTCCCTCCCTCCCTGCCTTTCCTACCTTTCCTTCCTTTCTGGAATTGGGTTGAAACTCAGACAATTCCTAACCATGTGACCTTTGGCAAGTAACTTAATCTCTGTTTGTCTCAGTTTCCTCAACTGTATAATGGGGACAATAACAGCACCCATCTCATAGGGTTGTTGAAAAGATCAAATGAGAAAATGATTATTATTCTCCTTTCTTTTCCTCTTTCCCTTGTCGGTCTCTTGAGTGATTGTGGATCTTTCCCCCCTAAAACTTATTTTCATGTCTTAATGTTCAATTAGTTTTCTGTTTATTTTTATTTAAGTATGATAAACACAGCTAACTATTGCATTATTTTCCTGAAAAATGAAGCACAGAAAAGAGGGAAGCACTTGGGAGGGGGAGAGAAATATATTTTATAACTATGATATATATTTTGATATATATTTTTCCAGAGCAATTCTCTGACTGGGGCTCAGAGTAATAGAAAGAAAATTATTGATTCTAATATTTTAAAATTTCCCAGAGGGAAAGAAGAGGGAAGGAGAAAGGGAGGGAGGGAAAGGAGAGAGAGAAGGGGGGAAGAAGGAGGAGGAGGAAGAAGAGGAGGAGGAAGAGGAGTGACAGAGAGAGATAGTCACAGAGGCAGAGAGACAGACAGATAAATAGATAAATAAATAGAGATAGAGAAAGAGAGACACAGAGAAGGAGAGACTTCCAGAGACAGGAAGGAGGAGGAGGAGGAAGAGAGAGGGAAGGAGAGGGAAGAAGAGGGGGAGGGAGAGACAGAGAGAGATACACATACAGAGGCAGGCAGACAGACAGACAGACAGAGACAGACAGACAGAAAAAGATACACCCAGATACAAACACCAGAGAGACAAAGAAACACACACACACACACACACACACACATATACAGAAAGACAGAGAGTCAGAAAGACAAGAATGATCCAAGAATTATCTAAGACCTTTATCTCTAGGCAATGAAGAGTAAGTTTGTCTGGAGCAGATTATGATGAGCTGGTAGAAGAGGAATTGGGGTTTTTGCAACTCTAAATTCCATTTTGAAAGGAAAGCTCCTTTTCTGAGGTGAGGAGTTAGGAGTGGCTACAGAAAAAGTAACACCAGAAGGGAGTGGCCAGGGGTGTGACTGAAGAGGAGCAGTTCCATTCTAAGAAGGTAGGAATCAAGAAAGTAGGAATGATAACCTTATTGGTCCAACACATTATAAGGACACCACACTATCACTGCTCCACTTAGCAAATGAGAGTGATTTAGTCAGCAACAGAGCTCCTAATTTGCCAAGCCTCTGGCAGTTCTTTTTCTGGTGACTGATATTTTCTTGTCCATCCAGATGTTTATCTGGCTAGTCAGTGGCTTCCTACTCTGGTAGAGCCAAAGAACTACCCTGTCTGCAAAGTTCATTGTCCTTGTTCTGGCTTTACTTGCTTTCCCACCCGGTTTAAGGTTCCATAGCCAGACATTTCAGGAACACTATTACTCTTAGTATAGATTCCTTCATCCCTTTGAACTTCTTTTCTTATTGCTGTGCTAATCTCCAATGAGTCCCATGCAATCTAATGTCTATCATCTGTTTATTCTACTTTTGTTCCTGGGATATTGAATGTAATTGGAAAAGTCCCCAAATTGTATTAGTTTTGTCTACTATTAATTAATGTTACCTAATTTCATTTGGGTCCTCACTTCTGGCAAACAATTCTTTTAGAAATCTTATTAGTTCTCAATCGCATTCCCAAGCAGAGACTGTACTAATCAATCACCAATCAATCAGCCAATAAACATTTATTAAATATCTTATTATACGCCAGGTATTATATGCATGATAGGGCAGGGAGAGGTGGGAGGGGGGGAAAGGATCGGGGAGAGGTACAAAAGATAAACATGAAAGATTCCCTGCTTTCAAAGTACTGAACATTTATCCAGGATAGTGTGTATGTATGGGAAGTTTTGCTCAGATATATGTTAAACAAGATGTCTTCTGATATTGTTTTCAATTCTGAAATCTGTGATTCTCTAATCTCAAGCCTATCCCTGTTCAACAGAAGATATTATTTCTAATTTTACTTAGAAAATGAAGGTCATTTTGTCATGAGCTCCCTAAACCTCCTTTCTCCAACAATTTAAAAACTTCTAAGCGTCCCCAACCATTCTCTTTCCTTTTTCAAGATTTATTTTTCACTTGTGCCCTTGATTCTATTCTGTGGGATACTATGGAACAAATTTTGAATATGGAGTCAAAAAACCTGGGTTTAAATCTTTACCCTGCTATTTATTTGCCTGTGTGACTTTCAGCAAATCACTTAATTTCTTTAGTTTGCTTATCTGTATGTATCCACTTGTACTATATTGGCTGTGTATTTTGTACAAAATGGTTACTTGAACAAACTACTACTGGCTCAGTTCCTTATTAGGTTTCTTTCTGGGTTTAATGCAATGTGGGATATTATAGATTATTTAACATTGCTAAAATTGTCTCTCTGTTTTAAGTTTTTTTGGCCTGTTCACTTTACTCTGTTTTAAGGAAAATTTCTTCTTCTTTCCCAAACTGTGTACTTAGAGACTTGGAAACAAGTAAATGTAAATATGCATTTACTTTAATAGCAGTTTAAAATATAATAGGCACTCAAATAGGAATTTTAATCAGTGGTTTGCAACCTTTTTTGTGTCTTGCCTTGGGCAGTCTAGTGAAAAGTATTGATCTATTCTCAAAATAATAATATTTTTAACTGCATTCAGTAACGTACATAGGATTACTAAAGAAATCAGTTGTATTGATACACAGTTACCAATATATTAAAAAACAAAAAAGAGATGAACAGATCGTAAATTAAGAATCTCTGATTTAACAGAATTTAGAATGGGTTTCCATGTGCAGGGCATGATAGCTAAAAACTAGGGCCTTCCCTTTTCTCCTTCCTTCATTATTTAAAAGGGAAATAGGAAGTGAAATGGAGATGGGGTAAAGAGGAACTGGTGTCTGTCTATGCTTGTCTCATTATGAGAAGCAGGGGGAAGAGAAGCGCTATGGATTAGATTTTTATAGTTTCCCCAACTTCAGTCTTTTAATCTATTCAGTAGCTCTTTCCTTGTCTTTCTTTTTCTGTCATGAAGTTTCAGTTATGTTCTCTCCTCTCAATTTCAAAGGCAGTGCCTAGTACTCTAGTACCCTGCCATCTAAGTAGGAAAAGTATGGGGAGCCAGCACCACTCACAAGCTTATTTCTCCTGTTTTTTATATTGGCTTCTTAGTATAGAGACTTATTTTTCCAGGTCAAACTTAGGGAACATGGGTAAACTTGAGGAACTTTGGGTAATGTTTCTGTGTTGGCATTCTCCACCAAATCTCCATGACAATATCCCTGTGGGGAGAGGCTATAGGTTAGATTAATGTACTGTGTCTTTCAGATTAAAACCCATGATCTATCAGCCTTTCTCACCTTCTTTAAGACTTTGATTCATCAATGATCTTCCCCTTGCATCCTCAGTTTCCCTCACCAATTTCTCTTCTGCCTAAACATGCTCAGGTCTCTCTTATTTTCCTCATCTTGCTATTCCCTTGATCTACAGGACCGTCTTACTCTTCTATTTTGCAATCATTTCCCAAAAGAATCATTTATACTTGTTTCTTTTACCATAATTCATTCATCAGACCTATACATCCTGTCCCTATTATTAAAATAAAACTGCATCTTTAAAAATAACCAATGTGTTCCTAGTAATTAAATATGCCTTTTTTCTCAGTGCTCATCTTTCTTGATTTCTTTGCCATATTTAGCACTATTGACCACACCTTTGTTTTCTCTTCCATTAGCTTCCTTGACATTATACTCTCATGGTTCTTGTCTTACCTCTCTGACCAGTCTCTTTCTTTTTGTCTCCTTTGCTGACTTTCCTTCCTTCTTCCACTCTTTAGCGGAGTTTCCCCATGGCTTAGTTTTTGGATCTTTTCCTTTCTTTCATCATATTTTCTGGTCATTTTGTTCACTTTTATAGTATCAACAATAGCCTTCATGTTGCTTAAAAAGCTATATCCCTAGCCACATCTTTCCTAAAAATCATATTTTTACTGGACATTGCTACTTAGCTTCTAAAATTCAACATATTAGTAAATTAAAACAGACACTAATAATACTGCATGATTGAGGACATAACAGATAAATGAAGAACGGATGATGGAGCAGAAAACATACTGTATTTGGCATCTAATGACCTAAGTTTATGTTTATTTGACTGTTTATGTGACTTTGGACAATGCACTTTACTTGTATGGGTTCTTCATGGGTAAAATGAGATATATAATAGCTCCTTTAGTCCCTGTTCCAGTGTCTCCAGCTAGCTATCCAGGACTTCTTTCTCTGAGTCTTTGAAGCCTCTGCTAGAAGGCTGGAGCACTGCTGGTACTCTTTAGAGGCATCTTTTGCTCTTCACTGTGAAGGAATCTAGCAGAGGCTCATAATGGTTCCTTACAGCTGCTAGGTAGGATAGTGACAAGAATTTCCGTGACTATAAATGGTGGGGGGGGAGGGAGGAAGAGGAAGATAGGTGATGATATCTGTATGAGGTCAGGGAGACAATAATAAAAGATTATGCTCCATTTTTGGGGCAATCTCCCTCTCAGAGCTTTTTAGAGAGAGTAGAAAGAGTGTGGTATTAGCATCAGAAGAACTGAGTTTGAATTTCAACTATAACTTTTTCTGATTGTATGTCTTGGACACATTAATTCATTTCCCTGGCCTCAGTTTCTTGTCTGTAAAATAAGCAAGTTATACTACATGGTTTCTGAGATCTTTTCCAGCTCTAGACCCATGATCATGTTTTCTTTTATGTAAAGTGGGATAAACCTTGCATTAGCCCTCTCCTGGAGTTATTATAAGGAAAGCCCCTTGTTAACCTTTAAAAGTGTTATATTAACGTGGCTATTATTATCTGAAGAGATTGAGTAACCCTGAAGTACAGTCATCTCTCAGTTGGGGGGTGGGGTAGATTTCCTGTTAGTTTAGTGAAAGAAGATGAGAACAGTAGTGAATTTAATCACAGATTCCCCTTTTCCACAATGTCTTACCATTTTATCTTTTAAAAAATTATTTTTACAAACATTTATCATTTTCCCTCCTACTGCTCCTCCAATTGAAATTTTTTAAAAAAGAAAAAAAAGCCCATAAATATAGATAGTCTAGCAAAACAGATTTTCACATTGACTCTGGTCAAAAAAATACATGTTTCATTCTGAATTTTAAGTCTATTACCTCTCTGGCGGAAGATGGGTAGAATGCTTCATCTTCAGTTTTTGATCTCATCCTATCACATTATCTTAGTTTTTTACTTCTCTCTGGGTACCCAGATCCCATCTCTCAGTCTCACTTGTCAGGGATATTATAGAAGGAATTCGTGCATTAGAAAACAGATTGTTATCACTGTCCTCTGAGGGTCTTTTAAACTCTGGGATTCTCTCATTTTTTAAAATGCAAAATAAAGATAAAATCCATATGCAAAGACAAAGAGAGACATGAACATCCTAGGATAAAGAAGCATGAAGAGATTGAAGGGATAATAGTGAAGGGAGAGGGTTTTCTGTTTGCTGTTGTCTAAGTCATCCTGGACAGGGACCATCACTAAGATACAATGTAATCCCCATTAGCTTATCCAATTGCTAAAAGTGACGGGTTTGCAGTTAAAATTCTAGGGTGCAAAGCCAAATTATTCAGTGATGCTTTTTCTAGGCTTCTGCTCCAGAAATACCTTCACTAAGCACCATTGTGGGACCCCTGCATTCGTGGAGTTGGAACACTTCCAGGACTCTTACCACAAGAGCCCCACAAGCCTAGGTCAGAGGACCACAAGCTGCTCTGCAGCATCTTGACAAGAGACATCATTTTTGAGCCAAGTGATTACTTTACCTGTATTTTAAACCTGTTTGGGTTTGGGGAGGACACTCCTGAGTCTTCTGACATAGAAGGACAGCTGATATTACTGCTATGGACTCAGGTGACACCTCTGAAACAGTGCCTCAGTGTAAAAAAGTTGAATGCAGATTGGCTGCTACACAAACATCATCACTCAGATTTAGAAGCAAAGAAGGAACATGATACACAGGCTTGTGACAGGCAGCAGGAAATACACTGTGTGTGTGTGTGTGTGTGTGTTAAAATTAAAAATTAAAAATAATTTTTTAAAAGATAAAATGGTAAGACATTGTGGAAAAGGGGAATCTGTGATTAAATTCACTACTGTTCTCATCTTCTTTCACTAAACTAACAGGAAATCTATCCCACCCCCCCAACTGAGAGATGACTGTACTTCAGGGTTACTCAACCAGTGCTGGGTCTGCTTGAAGATTAAGTCTATTAATGACTAAAAAAAAAGAAGAGAGAGAGCAATAATAAATTTAACTAGGTGCTAGGATCCCACTGAAGGCAGAGAAATCGTGCAGATGAGATCAGGGAGCATGAGAACCAGTCTTTTCTGCCCACTTACAGTTTGGCAAAAGGCAATTAATTAGTTGTTAAAGTAGACATGACTAAGGTCTTAGGAGGAAGTGATCATGTTATCCTTGAATTCATAATAGATAAAGAAGAGAATGTTTTTTCTTATTCTGAACAAACATCAAGTAAAATCAACATTTCCACATACAAAGTCAAACAGGAGGATTATACATAAAACAGTAAATCTCTATTTCACAGAGCTTGCTTTTACTTTTAAGTGTGTAATAAATTCAACATTTTACTTTTAAAAGCTGTCTTGTCTGCATTTTAAGGAGAGGAATATTGGACATAAATTAACATTTCTCTATATTTGAGAAGAATGAATTTTTTTCACCAAAGAAAAAAATTCAGGAAAAACAGATATAGAATTCCATAACTCAATATTCTACAGGAGAAACTCACCCAAAAGAGACTGATATTCTCAAGAATGAAATTCAAAAACACAAATGATTCCAATGAGGAAAAAAGGGAGTTCTTAAGCTTTTTATATATTGCATACCCTTTTGTAGTCTGGTAAAGCTTATGGATCATACTCAAAATAAAAAATAATGAAATTTTAGTTAGAGGTTGTGAAAATATAGATATTTTTCCCAGGGCAGTTAGGTAGTGCAGAGGACAGAATGAAGACTAAGTCTATTAATGACTTAAAAAAAGAAAAGAGAGCCTGAAGTCAGAAAGACTCATCTTCCTGAGTTCAAATCTAATTTCAGATACTTGTTAGCGCTGTGACCCTGGGCAAGTCACTTCACCCTATTTGCCTCTGTTTCCCTGCTTGTAAAATGAGCTGGAAAACGAAACAGCAAATCCCTTCAGTACCTTTGCCAAGTAAACTCCACAAAGGGTCATAAAGTCGAACATGACAGAAATAGTTGACTGATTTGCTCTATGGGACTTTGAAAAAAGTCTCTGGCAAAGCATGATACACAGAAATGGAAATGAGCAAGTGCCCTAATATTCAAAAAAATATAGATTCTCTAAAGTAAGATCCTGAAACTATCTTGACAAAATTCTGGAAGGTATTTTCCAAGAAATATTTTTGTGAGTACTCAGCAAGGGAAGTGATTACTATTGAGTAGCATGGTTTTGTTAAGACATGCCAGACTAACATGTTTACTAGATTAGGGGAATGAAGACATGCTATTTAATAGAATCTTTGATGATACCCTTGTGGGCCTGATAGAGAGATGTGGGTTGGAGAACAGTATCAATTTACCAACAAGCATTTATTATTTTTATAACATTTATTAAATACTTAGTATTATTTTCACAAGTCTAACTTTTATTTCATAAGTATTTATTAACCACCTACTATTTTTATAAGCATTTGTTTAGTACCTACTACTATTTTTATAAGAATTTATTATTTCTTCCTTCTGCTCTCTTACCTCTCCCTGAAATTTCAGAACAAATTTAAGAAGCACTCAGGAGAAAGACAAATATGAGACAGTCTCTGCCCTCAAGGAACTTATGTATTACTGAGGGAAATACAGTGAGGTTGATTCAGTACTGGTTGAATGGTCTTGATATAAGCTTGGAAGATTGTCCTTAGTGGAGTGGCAGAAATCTCTGTCCTAATCTGGTCACTTTAAAAAAAAAAACATTAGTAATTTGGTTGCTTATCCAATTTGTGATTGATACTAAGCTGGAAGGAAGAGATGACATCCTGGATGATAAGATTAGTGGCCAAACAACAATTGAAAGACTAGAACATTGGGCCAAAAGTAAAAGGATGACAATTAATTAATCTTGACAAATGTAAAAGTCCTAGTCTTAGGTTCAATATCTGTTGGAGGAATACAGAATGGAAGAAATATGACTGAATGTGGAGTTTTGGTTTTAGACTACAAGTTTAATGTTTTTTTTTTTTTTTTTTGTGACAGCCCAAACAAAACAAAACGGCAGCAACAACACCAACCAACCAACCAAAACTAATGTAATCTTAGAATGCATTAACAAAGCATTATATACATACCAAAAAGGTTATAATCTTGTGTATTATGCTGAGTGTGAAATCTAGAATTTTTTTATTCGAATTTATTTTGTATCCTAACAGTGGTAAAGTGATGTTGGTGCTATCATGTTCTAATGAACAGAGTTATTCCTCTGTAAAAAACTCATTTCCATCTTCCTGTGATCTAAACCAGGACTTCTTAAATTTTTTTCCACTCGTGACCTCTTTTTTGCCTGAGAAATTTTTATGTGACCCAGAGTGTATAGGTATATAATTATACAGATCAAACATTTACTGTTAATAAACCATATTTTCCCAACACCCCCCCCCCCAATATGGAGTGTCTACCCACAGTTTAAGAAGCTGAGATCTGGGCCACTCCTAAACCCTCCTTTAAATATAGCTTTCTCTGCATACTCTCCCCAACCCCAACCTTAGCCTCTGTCCTTTGGAGTAACTATTTTCTTTTAAACCAATCAAGGGAAACAAAGAGAAGGAAAATAGAACCCTTTGTCTTGATGAATAGCAAAACTGAATCAGTAATTCTCTCTCTCTTTTTTTCCTTCCAGCTCTGAGCTCCCCGTCAGAAAAAAAGGGTCCTTTGTCAAAATAATGCAAAATTAAAATTGTTCCATTCTTTTCTTAGAATTTTTTTAATGGTCTTCAGTTATATTTGAATAATGAAATGCATAGGTCAACTATGCAATAGTTAACCACATTTATCATAAAACTGCCTTAGAAGTAATATAGGAAGGTAACTAAACTTAAAAAAAATAGAGATAAGCCTTTCTCAAATAGGCTCTGCTCTCTCTAAGGAACCAAGGCCAATCCCATGTTTTAGCACCTTTATTTCAATGGTACCTGCCTTTACCTACAGTTCCCACAGATCCATACAATATTATGGACTGTTGCTGCTCTTGGCTTGTAGCTGATTTGCTCTCATGCTGGTCAAGCTCTGTTTAAGAAAGCTACATAAATGTAGCTTTCTGCTGCCCCAGTTCCCTTAGGATGGGAGGAACCAGCTTGTCAGCATATGTTTCAGTGATGCTGTGTTTCACATAGCCTAGAAATTCAGAGTTGGAAAGAACCTCAAAGATCTTTTAGTCCATTCCTTACCCTAGTAGAGATCACATCTACAACTATCATGTAAATGACCCTATCAACTTCTGTTTGAAGATCTCCAGAAATACAGAATTCTCTAGAGGTGGAAGCAGACTATTCTACTTTAGGATAGCTCTAATTGTTTTTAAGTTTTTCATTATATTAAGTTGCAATTTGCCTCTTTGTAAATGCTAGGTATTGGTCTTAGTTCTGCCCACTGACAACCAGCAGAACTTAGTCTCACTTCCATATGACAAAATTTGAAATAAAGTTCCACCTCTTCCTGGTCTTTTGTTCCCTAATCCTTTCACCCAATCTTTTTCTGGCATTATTTGGAATTCTTTCAACACCTCAAATGTCAGTACCCATACAAGATCTGGCTTGCTAGTGACTCTAAAGCAAAGTATCTAGAACTGAAATCAATATAGTGCATTGATAAATTGGAACTCATTTAGATATAGGCCATATCAGATATGTGCTGAAAAAGATTGTAAACATTGCCATCCAAGGACTGGGTGAAAGAGTTGAGAATATTTAGCTTGAAGAAGAAAATGTCATTGGGGGATGATATCTATTTTCAAACATTTGAAACAATACTATGCAAAAGAGAGATTAGGGCAGAATTGTGTGATGGTTAAAACTTACATAGAGATTGATTATGGCTCCCCATTGGAGATTTTTTTTTTTTTTTACAATTTGAACTGTCCAAAAATGAACTAGACTTAGGAAGTAGTGAGTTCCTTATTACTATGAAAGTTGAATTTAAACATGGAACTTTGAGGACCATTTTCTAATGATTCTGTGGAGAAGAATCTTGCTTCAGTTGTAAATAGGGGTCCTTTTTAGCTCTTGGATATTATGATTATTTGGATAGGTAATGAAATGATAGGTAGCCTGGGAAAACTATACTTATGCTGGGACAAGTTTGTTAGGGGAAAAACATGACCACATTCAGAAAAAATATACCAAGGATAATAAATACCCAGCTAAGAGACATCTAACATCAACTCTGAGGTATGTCTGGACACCAACCAATTTCAATTATTAGCAAAATTTCTTTGATGGGAAGAGATTATTCTCGCTGCTCCTAAGAAAGAATTAAGCTGAATCTCAGGAGTATCTTGCAGAGCATGGAAGTCTGGCTTCAAAGTGAACAAATAGTTATTTGTTCTGGTACTGCTCCTGACTGCCCTGGGGCTGTTTCTGTTCTAAATCCTCTTTAGGGACTTGAGTTCACTCTGGGATAGCTCCAAAAGTTCCAAGATTGAGCCAAATTCCTATGCATACCCTGGAGCAGTCAGGACCCCACCACTGGCCATTTCCCACCTCTTTTCCTTATATTGGAGGAGAAAGAAACCGAAGGTTATCCCTAAACCTACCTCAGAGCCTATTAGGTACCACTTTGTAGAAGAGCCTTCAGTCCTGGATAGGGGATAGGGGATAGAACAGAAGGATCAGAGTTCTTGCCCATTTGCCCCATCATCTCAGAGCCAACACCCTTCTCCATTATGATGAGACTTAGAAAAAGGATACTTGAAAGTTATTTTTCTTCATGTCCCACAACTGTGAAGACATTCGTTTCTTGGACAATATTTTCTTTGTTTTTAATCTTTCCTTTTCATCTAATCTAATCTTTTTCATCCAATTCCCTTGTAATAAAATTATTCTGAAGCATCTCAGTTTTTTAGCTCCAACACATTCTTCCTAAAGCATTGAAGGCTCCGAAAAGCCTCCTTTCCCACTCCTCAGTCTCAACCTGGACCTCTTTCCATGCAAAATGTAGGGATGGTACTATATAATCTCTAAACTCATCATTGTACAATCCCAAGTGAGGTGAAGAGAAAGGCAGGGAAGGGATGAATTAGATTATCCCAGGAAAGCAAAAACCACTTTCACTGCCAATTTAATTTTTTTGTCTGAAATTAACCTGTTTCATCTCCTCTGTTCTCCATGTTACTTTATTGGTGAGGATCATTGAGGACCGACCTCCAAGCATGCTCTGGTCCTTAGGAGTTGGTCAGCCTTCATGGTTACTCCTCTGGGTTTATTATGTTTGTGGGCTTTGATTAGACAGCTGCTCCTGGTGTGCCATCCTTCAGATTCCCTCAGTATGGACAATCCTCACAGATATCCAGCTTTTCAAGAGATAGGATTCCAGTGGAAGAATACCAAGCCTTTTCTCTCTCCCCACTCCTCCCTGGCTTGTGTCAATGGGTCTTTCTTTTTCTGGCCATTTGAGATCAGTATGTGATGTGATGCTCATTATGGAAACAGGCAGTGGGAGGTTTCACTATTCTTTTGGTGGTGGTGGTGATGGAATTGGCTTGCTTAGGGTTCTACTATCTGTCTCTCTCATCTCTCTACCTAATTCTCCATTTGTACAGACTCCTTTTCCTCAGGGCCCAGTACAGCCCTGATGGATTAACTGTGTCTAGCTTCTGGACCAATGGGGAATGGGCCTGTCCACACTTGGGTACTGTTCTAGGAAACATAAAACCAAGTTAATCCACAGGGTTTAAGGGGTGGGAGGGGAGAGACCTTTATAGTTACAGTATGCACCTTGGCCCAGGCACCTGTGTCAAGGAGGCAATTTCTCCTTGAGCATTACTAACAGACTTTAAAGGGAAACCCTTCATCTTCAAGATCTAAACCAAGTTTTTGCTTCTGCTATTACTCTTTTTTCTCCAATCCCCTTTAATTAAATGGTTCTCTCCCAGAATGACCTCAAGCAGACTGATGTCTAGAGACCCTTTGTCTATGACCACAAACTGGATTTGAAAAAACACTATAGAGAAAGGACTATTCTCTCAGGCTGCCTGCTTTCACTGTTATTTCACTATTTAAGACCTTGAAATGTTTTTTGAAAATTTGGCCCTGCTTCCTTGGGCTTCTCTGTTTGTACCTGGCCTCAGCAATAAACTTGCTTTACCTCGTAATGATGACCTCACTACATTTATAGAGACTGATCAGAGTATCAGATTTGGAAGGAACCTCAGAAGCCAATGCACTCTAGTATTTCTAATCTTTTTAATGTGTGTTATGGACCCCTTTGACAATCTAGTGGATCCTACAGAAACCTATTTTTTAAATAATTGAAGGAAATACTAAATTTTGGTTAGAGATTAGTAAAAATAAAGATATATTTTTCCCCTTCATCTAATGAACTCCCAGGAACAGGAGAGATCTGTAGATTTTAGGTCAGGAACCCCTTTTCTAAATTATCATTAACAAGTGGTGATTTAGTCTTGACTTAAAGACTTCTCATAAGGGGAAACCCACTATTTCCATTTGATTTTTGTAGAACTCTGTGTTTTTCTAAAACAAATTCTTTCTCATTATGAATTTAATCAACAAACACAAACATTTAAATATACACTAAAGGGAAAAAAGTAGGTTGTTCATGAAATCATGAACTTGCTATATATTGATATCTCTAATTGAGAAATGAAGTTTTTTCTTACATGTATCCTAAATTGAATACTCTAACTTCAACTCATTTTTCCTAGCTCTGAGGTCAGGGAGAACAAATCAAATCCCTTTTTTACATGACAGCTTCAAATACTTGAAGACAGCTAATCCTGAATCATTTCTTTTCCAGGCTAAACATATGACACGATTTTGGTGTCCTTCACTATCTTGGTTGCTCTCCTCTGGATGCCCTCCAGCTTACCAATGTCCTTCTTAAAATGTGGCAGCCAAAACTGAACTCAATACATGGTATTCCAGGTGTGGTCTGATCAGGGAACTACCACCTCGCTCTTGAACACTATATCTCACATATTTGTTTTTATGACAACCATGTCATATTTTTTCTCATATTGTTCATTAAAATCTTAAGTGAATTCTTTTATCTTTCTCTGTCTGTCTCTGTCTCTCTGTCTCTGTGTCTGTATCTGTCTCTCTCTCTTCCTTCCCTTCCTCCTCCCTCCCTCTTTTCCTTCCTCCCTTCTTTCCTTCCCTTCCTTCTTTCCCTTCCTCCCTTCCTTCCCTTCCTTTTTTTTCCCTTTCTTTCCTTTTTCCTTCATCTCTTCCTTTGAGCCATACCTCCTATATTATGTACTTGTAAGTTTTTTTTAATCCAAGTGAAAACTTTGACATCCTAATTACATTTGTTTTTAAAATTTAAGCTTTAAATCTTTTTTCAAGCTTTACACATTGTTTCAATTTGTATCTCTAGGACATATGGGAAATCTGTTCTTATTTTATTTTATTTTTTTTACAAATTGTAGAAGTTGGAATGGACTTTTTATAGGAAAGCCGGGAGAAAGAAGGAAGGGAACTTTATGGGAGGTACAATGAGCAAAGGAATTGGGAAGACAAGGGAACTGAATGGAACAGTACAGGATAGTAGGGACAAAGAAAAATCTGAAGGTACATTCTCTCCCTCTCTCTCATTTCCCTTGGGTATTATATTTTAGTCTAAAAGTTTAGCCTGTTGTTGCTGTTATTCAATGTGCTAACTATATTTTCAAGCTTTATGCTATCTAAATTTGGTAAGCATGTCATCTATACTTTTATTTAAAACAGTGGGGGAAAAAGACAGATTCCCATGACCTTCCATTAAAGATCTTCCAATTTGACACTGACCCATTAATGGCTCATTAACAAAAAAGTTGTGAGTTGCCTTCCCATTGCATATCTACTATGCAATGGCAGAGAACCTACCATGACTTGTAAAGTCTAATGACAACCCCCCCTTATGCCAATTTAATTAACATAGGTATAGAAGGACAAGGGAAGAAGTGTTTATATACCATCTATTATATGCCAGGTACTGTCCTAAGTGATTGTTTTGTTTTGTTTAGCCATAGCTATCTTCACATGATCCTGTGTCCATGGATTTTTTGTTTTGTTTTTTAAGCAAAGATAATAGAGTGGTATTCTATTTATTTCTCTAGCTCATTCTTTTGAGGGATTAAAGAGAGGCATTTGGGGTTGTGATTTGCCCCAAATCACACAGCTGGTAAGTGCCTGAAGTTGGATCTGAACTCAGGTCCTCCTGACCAAGACACGTGCTCTATTTGCTGCAACACCTAGCTGCCCCCTCTAGATAATTTTACAAATGAAAAAACTGACTTCAGTGCTTTATCCACTGTGCTCCCTTGCCACCCTTAGTGCTTTTTTGCAAATATTATATCATTTGATCCTAACAACAATTTTAAGGTGTAGGTACTAGTATTATTCCCATTTTACATCTGAAGAAACTAACATTCTTATAGGAGGAAATCTAGGAGCCAGAGCATAAAGGGGCAATAGAGAATATGTGGGTGAAAATGATTTAGCCTCACAGAATCACAGCTCTAGAGGAAGAGACTTTAGAGGTCTTTAAGCTGTTTTACAAATGAAAAAAACTAAAAGTTTGAAAGATTAAATAATTTGTCTAACATCACATGGGTAAGCAAATAACAGAGCTGAGATTTGAACTCAGATTAGAACTACTAAGAAAAGGTAATTTTTTTCCCCACTAAGTTTCAATTAATGGAGTCAAGAACAAAAACAATATTGCCATCAGAATATTCAACAGACCACCTGGGCAGAAAGGGGAAATAGATGAGGAATATGGAAAACAGAACACAAATCAGAATGGGAGGAATGAAGAAGCAGTGGTAGGATACCATAGTCATCTGCATATCATCTGGGGCTCTTCTTTGCTCAAAGCAGAGAAGCAATTTCTTGGTTCACATGAAATTAATGATATTTTATCTTTCAAAAAATGATGAATAGGATTTATTCTCACCAACAAGGAGGAATTGGTTGCTAAAGAAGAATTTTCTGGGAAAAGAGGAAAGGAAAGATGGCCATAGTCTGACATGTATGCTGAGTAGATTTAAAATTCAATTCAACAATATTTTTTGAGCACTCCTTAAATGCAAAGCACTGACAAGTCAACTAAATTCAAATAAGCTTATTCTGTTCCAGGCTATGCGTTAAGCCTGGATGATATAAAGAAAGGCAAAAATAATCCCTACTCTCAAGAAACTCACATTCTAGTTGGGGAGACAACATGCAGACAACTACCTGCATATACATGTGTATTATACATATATTATGTTGGCAAACACACATAAAGCTGCTGGGTAGCACAGAGTACTAGTTCTAGAGTCAGGAAGATGCATCTTCTTGGGTTCCAATGTGACCTTGATACTTACTAGCAGTGTAACCCTGAGCAAGTCACTTAATATTGTTTTCCTCAGTTTCCTTATCTGTAAATAAACTGGAGAAGGAAATGACAAACCATTCTATATCTTTGCCAAGAAAACCCCAAATGGGATCATAAAGAATTGGATATGAATGAGCAATACACACACATACACACACATATATAAAATGTATACTTACGCATACATACATATAGGCACATATGCATCTATTCACACAGTCATGTATACATACATATACATATGTGCAGCATATACTTGCATGAATATATAGTACACACAATATATGCAACATATCCATGTCCATGTGTATGTACATATATGTGTGTGCACATACATACACAACTATATAGGAAAGCCATTACCATTGAAGGTGACTAGGAACAGAAAATTAGATTTTTTACTGATTCTTGAAGAAAATCAGGAGGCAAAGAAGAGGAATGAAGGTATACCAGAAAAGATGGACTGTGCCAGGAGCTGGGGATAGATAGGAGGACAGCAATAAAATCAGCTTATGTTATATTAATGGATAGAAACAAGTAAAGAGATAAGTAAATACAAAATAATTTGAGGAAGGACAGACATTAACAAGGGGAGCTAGGGATTGTAAAAAGGAGGCGATATATTCTAGGCAAAGGGGACATGTTTCCTATGCAAAAAAAAAAAAATGGGAAGGGACTGCCAATTTTGGAGAGCATCAAGGAGATCATGTGACTGAATTGTTGAATGTGTAAAAGGGAATAATATAAACTGAGTCTGAAAAGTCTGTAGTAAGATTGTGAATGGTTTCAAAACCAAGTTAATAAGTTAGTGTTTTAACCTTGAGGCAATGGGAACTCTAAAAATTCTTGACAGGAGATTGAGGAAGATTGTTCTGGCAGCTATGAATGATGGATTGGAGAGGACAGCGGTCCAATTAGGAGTTCATTGCAATAGTCATTAACTAGTCAACAATCCTTTATCAAGCATGTACTCTGTGCCAGGCCTAGTCTAGGAAGCCAAGTCTAGGTGAGAGGTGATGAGGGCCCAAATTCAGGTTTTTGGTATGAATAGAGATAAAGGGATGGATGTGAGAGATGTTGTATGGGTAAAATTGTAGGCTAATTAGATATGATAGATGAGGGAGACTGAAGCGTTAAGGTCATGACTACATGACTGGAAGTATGAAGGTGCCCTCAATAGAAATAGGTAAGTGTTTCAAGAAAGGTTAGGTAGGATACTGTAGACCAAAACTGCTTAGTGAAAGTTAGCTGGGGCAGAGATAAAAGAAACTCTGAAGAAAGAAATTTTGAAGACACAAAAGAGAAACAATTTTGATAGTGAGGACAAAGCTGAGAGGAGAAAAAAACCTTGCACAAAATTTTAAGAGAAGAAAATTCATCCTCTGAGTCTTTGTGTCTGAGTTGGAATGGCATTTTAGAAATCTCCTCATCTGGAGGAAGCAGGCAACACAGGAGAGGGGGTGATCCCAGGCAAGTGGGGCAGTGGGCTCTTCAGCATCAACATGTTGTCTTGAGACATAGCTGTGAGGCTGCAGAGACTTCAATTAGGCTGGATAAGTTGGTGATATGGATGGCTCTGGGAGGATGCACAGCAATAATGGAGGCTGTTGTTTGTTAGTAGAGGACTGATGCTGAAGAAGTTGTTGATTCAGAATTGAAAGAAAGAGAGAGAGAGAGAGAGAGAGAGAGAGAGAGAGAGAGAGAGAGAGAGAGAGA
>JAJPUD010001384.1:346934-414210 GCA_023553655.1 Myrmecobius fasciatus
CACAGAAAGAGAGAGAGAGAGAGAGAGAGAGAGAGAGAGAGAGAGAGAGAGAGAGAGGGAGAGACAGAGGGAGAGACAGAGGGAGAGAGAGAGGAAGAGACAGAGGGAGAGAGAGAGGGAGAGAGTAAGGGAGAGAGGGAGAGAGAGAGGGAGAGAGAGAGAGAGAGGGAGAGGGAGAGAGAAAGAGAGAAGGAGAGAGAGAGAGAGGGAGAGGGAGAGAAAGAGAGAAGGAGAGAGAGAGGGAGAGAGAGAGAGGGAGAGGAAGAGAGAGAGAGAGAGAGAGAGAGAGAGAGAGAGAGAGAGAGAGAGAGAGAGAGAGAGAGAGAGAGAGAGAATGTATAGGGAAAGGGAAAGGAAGGGAATAATCATTTATATGGGGCAGTTAGGTAATGTAGTGGATAGAATACTTGTTCTAGAGTTAGGAAGACCTGAATTCAAGTCCAGTCTTACTAGCAGTGTCATTCTGGGTAAGTCACTTAACTCTGTTTGCCTCAGTTCCCCTATCCCCTAAAATAAGCTAGAGAAGGAAATGACAAACTCTTCTAGTATCTTTGCTAAAGATGGGGGAGGTCATGGAAGATGGACACAACTGAAATGATGTGCTAAGCACTTCTAAAAATATTAGCTCATTTTATCCTCACAATAACCCTGTGAATTAGGTGCTATTATTATCCTTCTTTTCAGTTGAAGGAGACAAGCAGAGATTAAGTAATAAGTGTCAGAGGGTGAATTTGAACTCAGATCTTCTGAACTCCAAGCCCAGTGTTGAACCCGCTGTGCTACCAGCTACTTCTGTAGAACAGGATGTATAGATCTAGGAATCACCTGGGAAAAAAAAGATAATTGGAATTGATGAAGTCATCAAGAAAGCAAAGGTCTACCATGTGAGCAAATCAAAGAAACTTCTGTCAGACTGTCTGATATTAGGATATCTGCACATTTTGGAGACCAGGGGTGAGAGTAAGGTAGGTTAAATGTAGATGATGACCAGAAGAGTCAGTGTTTCTAAATCTATTCTAGACTTCCAAATTGGAAATAAAAAGTACTCATGAACAAAATTAGATTTACACCCATCCACTGCAAAAAAAGTGATAGAAGAATAGGGATAGGTAATTGGAAAAAGAGTACTATCTTATTTATCAAAAAAAGGAATATTTAGACCATCCAAGACTATCCAGAGAAACTTGTGTCAAGAAGGATAAGCACCTTTCTCACTGAAGAAATTACATGATTTTTATTTGATAATGTAGGGGTGTGCAGGAGCCTGCTCAAACCAGCTTACAAGAGCCAACTGCTAAATTTTCAATGCAAACATTTACATTTCAGAAATCTAGTGAAAACTACACATCAGGTCTTGATTTATTGTGTTATTGATTGTCTAGGTTTAAGAAAATGATTGAGAAAATATTAATAATGCAGATTTATGTTAAAAATGTGTTAGGGATACATTTTTTCCTTCCAGAGAGCCAGTTGTTCAATATTTATCAGCATAATCCCAGTTATTTACCACATATAATTATAACTTTGAGTAGTGTGAGTTGCAATACATGTGACCACTTCTTTGGAATTCATTATTTTCACTAACTGGGATTTAACTGTCTAGGCCAGGGAACTTCAATTCCTGGCAAAACTCTAAAACATTATTAAAGGGTAAACTGCTCAGTGATGCAGTGGATAGAACACTGGCCTGGGAATCAGACACTACTAGTTGTGGAACTCTGGACAAGTCATTTAACCCTGATCGCCTCAAAACAAACACACAAACAAATCAATGGGAAAAATGGTAAACATCTAGAAAAGAAGCTATTATTACAAAGACCCAGTATGGTGATTTTGTTGAGAACAAATTCTTGTGAGGCATACTTTATTTCTTTTTAAACTAGGTTTCCTAGACTGGTGCATCAGAAGAAAACTGTAGATAATTTTATCTAGATTTTAGAAAAGTATTTGATGATGTTTTTCAGGTCTCCTTTTCAAATATGAACCAGATAGACAAGCTGGAGATGTGGGCTAAAAAAGATTCAGAAGTGATTGAATTTCTAGACCCAAAGTGTAGTTATTAATGTCTGATGAATATTTGAAGGGAGGATTCTGGTAGAGAGTGATCTATGAATCTATGCTTGAATCTACACTAATTTAACAACTTTCTCAACAACTTGATATGGATGAAGATGTAGATAGTAATAGGTAGTATTAATTTAGTGCTTTAAGGTTTGCAAAATACTTTATGAATATTATGTCATTTATCCTTATAATGACTCTGACAAGTAGATGCTATTTTACAAAAGAGGAAACTGAGAGAGACAGCCATTAAGTCTGACTCAGGGTCATAGCGATCATGACTGTCTGAGGATGAATCTGAACTCCATGTCCAGTGCTCTATTTACTATAGCACTTAACTGTCTGGCTTGGTGCCAAGCTAATTAAATCTACAAACAACAGAAAGCTAAAAGGGTTAGCTAACATGTAGAATAATATTGTACCAAATCTAATAAGATTAATTTTAATAGATATAAAGTTAAGACTTTAAGTAAGCTTAATACTTGGGTATATGAAATCAGGTTCATAAATACAAGATTGGGGAAATGGGAATAGATAACAATTCATCTAAAAATGATCTGGAGATCTGAGTGGACTGCAGGCTCAAGGGCAGTCAACAGGATGACATCAGCCAACAAAACCATTTTAGGAATATTTAAGGAGGCATATTACCAAGAATTAGAGAGGCTATAGTGCCCTTCTACTCTATTCTGGTCAGACCACTTCTAGAGTTTAGGAAATTATTCAAAGGAGAGCAATCAAGATGGTGAAGGACCTGAAGAGATTATTTAAAGGGGATGAGATTATTTTCTTCCAGTGTTTGAAGGGTTTTAACTCATTGCTCCTAACTATAAATATTAGCTAGTAGCAATAGGTGGAAATTGCAGAGAGATCAATTTAAACTCAATATAAGGGGAAAACTTCTTAATAAGTGCAGATATCCAAGAAGGGAATAGGATGCTTCAAGAAGGAGGCGAGTTTTTTTTTTAATTTTATTTTATTTGCATAACATATGTGTGGGTAATTCTTCAGCAATAACCCTTACATAGCTTTCTGTTACAAATTTTTCCCCCCAACTTCCCCACCCCTTCCCTAGATGGCAGGATATCCACTACATGTTAATTATGTTAAAATATTGGCAAATCGAATATATGTATACATATTTCCAAACTTATTGTTGTGCAAGAAAAATCTTATCTACACAAACGATATATCAGATAAAGGAAACACAATGTAAGCAAACATCAATCAAGGAGTATGAGAATGTTATGTTGTGGTCCACATTTCGCATCCCTCTCTCTGGGTGTATATGGCTTTCTTCAGTGAACAATTGGAGGTGGTTTGAAACATATCATTGTTGAAGAGAGCCATGTCCATCAGAATTAATTGTCATATAGTACTGTTGTTGCCGTGTATAATGATCTCCTGGTTCTGCTCATTTCACTCAGCATCAGTTCATGTAAGTCTCTCCAGGCCTCTCTGAAATCATCTTGCTGGTCATTTCTTACAGAACAATAATATTCCATAATATTCATATACCATAATTTATTCAGCCATTCTCCAATTGAAGGGCATCTATTCAATTTCCAGTTTCTAGCCACTACAAAAAGGGCTGCCACAAACATTCTTGCACATGTGGGGCCTTTTCCTTTCTTTATGATTTCTTTGGGATATAAGCCCAATAGAAATGCTGCTGGGTCAAAGGGTATGCACAGTTTGATAACTTTTTGAGCATAGCTCCAAATTGTTCTCCAGAATGGCTGTATCCGTTCACAGCTCCACCAACAGTGCATCAGTGTCCCAGCTCTCCCACAACCCCTCCAACATTCATCATTAACTTTTCCTGTCATTTTAACCAATCTGACAGGTGTGAAGTGGTACCTCAGGGTTGTCTTGATTTGCATTTCTCTGATCAACAGTGATTTGGAGCACCTTTTCATATGACTATAAATAGTTTTAATTTCATCCTCTGAAAATTGTCTGTTCATATCCTTTGACCATTTATTGATTGGAGAATGGCTTGAATTTTTATAAATATGAGACAATTCTCTATATGTTTTTGAGATGAGACCTTTATCAGAACCCTTGAATGTAAAGATGATTTCCCAATTTATTACTTCCCTCCTAATCTTGTCTGCATTGATTTTGTTTGTACGAAAACTTTTTAACTTAATATAGTCAAAGTTATCTATCTGGTTTTCAATTAAGAGTTCCAGTTCTTCTTTGGACATAAATTTATTCCATCTCCAAAGGTCTGAGAGGTGAACTATATTACATTCCTCTAATTTACTTATAGTATCACTCTTTATATCCAGATCATGAACCCATTTAGATCTTATCTTGGTATGTGGTGTTAGATGTGGGTCAAGCCCTAATTTCTTCCACACTAGTTTCCAGTTTTCCCAGCAGTTTTTGTCAAATAGTGAATACTTATCCCAAAAGCTGGGGTCTTTGGGTTTATCAAAAACCAAATTGCTATAGTTATTGCCTAGTTTGTCTTGTGATTCTATCCTATTCCACTGATCGACTACTCTATTTCTTAGCCAGTACCAAATGGTTTTGATGACCGCTGCTTTATAATATAGTTTTAGATCTGGTACAGCAAGTCCACCATCGTCAGCCTTTTTTTTCATTAATCCCTTTGAAATTCTTGACCTTTTGTTTTTCCAAATGAACTTTGCTACTATTTTTTCTAGATCTGTAAGATAATTTCTTGGGAGTTTGATTGGTATGGCACTAAATAAGTAAATTAGTTTGGGTAGTATTGTCATTTTTATTATATTCGCTCGTCCTACCCATGAGCATTTTAAGTTTTTCCAATTGACTAGGTCTGATTTGATTTGTGTGGAAAGTGTTTTGTAATTTAGTTCATATAGTTCCTGACTATCCCTTGGCAGATAAATTCCCAAATATTTTATACTATCAACAGTTATTTTGAATGGAATTTCTTTTTGTATCTCTTGCTGCTGAACTTTATTGGTAATATATAAAAATGCTGATGATTTATGTGGATTTATTTTGTATCCTGCCACTTTGCTAAAGTTGTGAATTGTTTCTAGTAGTTTTTTAGTTGAGTCTCTAGGGTTCTCTAAGTATACCATCATGTCATCTGCAGAGAGTGATAATTTGTTTTCTTCACTACCTACTCTGATGAAGGAGGCGAGTTTTATCCTCACTAGAGGCCCACTGAACACATGTTCATTTTATTGTAGAGGAAATTCTTGCTCAGATCATGATTGTACTAACTGATCCTCTGAGTTCCCTTCTACCTCTTTGGGGCTCGACATTCAATCAGCTCCAAACTTCACCAAATGATCTAGTTCATACTCAATTATCTTGTCCAGACTTTATCCCCCTCCCTCCCTCCCTCTCTGTCTCAGTCTCTGATTCTCCATCTCTCTCTGTGTGTCTTTCCTTGACTCTCTCCTTTCCCTCCCTCCCTCCTCTTTTCCTTTCTCCCACTCTCTCTTCCTCTTCTCCTTTCTTTCTTCCTTCCCTCCTTTCTCCTTTCCTCCTTCCTTCCTTCCTTCCTCCTTCTTTTCCTCCCTTCCTCTCTCATTCTCTGTCTCTCCTTCCTTCTGTCTCTCTCCTCCCTCTTTCACTGTCTCTGTCTCTCTGTATGCCTTTGTCTCTGTCTGTCTCTATCTCTCTGTGTGCCTTTGGCTCTGTCTGTCTGTGTCTCCCTTTCCCCAACTTCCATACAGAAATGATATAGGATACTGTTATGAGTACTTTAGGAAGTAGCTTTTGCTCAACGTTCTCTTGGTTAAGAAGCCCTCTCTATTTAATTACCCATATTCAGCTTACTCTTGGCTCAACTTTTTCCTTTCTCTGCCTTTCTATATTATGTACTGTTTTAACTCCAGCTCAAAAGAGAGTTCACTATGTCTAGGCTTTCTTGATCCCTGAGGAAAAATGGTCCTTCTGTGGGTTTCTTTTAGGTTCCTACTTCCCAGTTCAGACAGAATACTACCTTGCCCCCTAGCCTCTTCCCCAATTCCTGAGAGCCCCAAGTGTCTACTGGTTCCTATCTTTCAAGAATTATTTACAACCTAACTCTTAATGTAAATTTTTTTTCCTCTTGAAGTCTATCCACCATGCTCTTCTTATGCCTTGTTATCTGTATGTTCTTCCTTGCCTTTTAATCTTTTATTTCCCTAGATACCCTGGAGCATAAAGGACCCTTGATATTTACTCACCCAGGATTCATCAGAAGTTTAACACTTAATTCTAGTCAACTTCTAATCCAACTCTCTGCAAAATTTCTGGGAGTCACTAATAAAAAGGGATTTGTTTAGTTGTTTCAGTCATGTTTCATTATGACCCCATTTGGGGTTTTCTTGGCAAAGATACTGGAGTGGTTTGCCATTTCCTTCTCCAGCTCATTTGACAGATGAGGAAACTGAGGCAAAGTCACAGTTCACCGAAGTAGAAATGTCTGAGACTGTAATTGAACTCAGATCTTCCTGATCTCAGGTCTGGCGTTCTATATACTGCACCACTTAGCTGCCCCTCAAAAGAAATGAATATGACCATAATTTTCATGAGTAGCTTTTTCATCAGTCTTGTCCCTGAGGCTGTACTCCCCGATCTATGGAAAAAACTGACAGAGACCCTTGGGAAGTTATAAGGCTTTGCTAATGTTTTTAGGGCAATAATGTTTTGGGACTAAATAAGATTCAGGAAACATCAAGGATCCTTAGAAATGGTTGGGAGGGCTTGAGTGGGGCCAGGCTCATTTTTATTCATGAATAAATAATAGCTCATTTTTATTCATAAATAAATAGCAGCTATACAGCTCGGCCATAAATTTTAGCTAAAGTATTTCTATTAGCCTTTTTCTTTAATACCTTTTATTATTTTTTAAAATAATCACCCACATTTTCCCCCTATATCCTTCCATGCTCCCCTCATTCAGAAAGCCATTCATTGTAACAAAAGACAAAAAAAAATAAATTGAGGAAGGAGAGGAAAAAAAAATTCAGCAAAATCAACAAATGCTTGAAAATGTCTGGTATAATAGGCAATGTTCCATGACTGTGGACCTTGAATTTTGCAAGGGAGGTATCTTCTCACATGTTTTCTTTGGAGACAAACTTTGGCAGCATGATGTTACAACATTTAGTTTTGGTTTTTTTTTGTTATTGTTATTTCCCTTTCCATTGTAGTCACTGGTATCTTGTTTTCCTAGCTGCTTACATCACAGTGCTTCAGTTCATGTAAGTTTTTCTATATTTCTCTGACTTCATCACAGTCATTATTTCTTACAACACAGTAATTTTCTATTATGTCTACATACACAATGTCTTTAGCTATTCCCCCATTAATGGGCATCTACTTTGGGGCATGGGACATTCCAGTTCTTTGCTATTGCAAAAAGTGATGATTTAAATATTTGGGTGGCTGTGGAGACTTACTCTTTGTCAATAGTGTGGATTGGTATTTTTCTGACAGTTCTTATGCTTGAACTTCTCCCCTCTTTTTTCTTCCTCCCAGACTTTTCCAAAGTGGAAATTAGGTAGGTAGGATCTTCTATATAGGATTTGCTTTGACTGAGGTCAAGCAGGAGGGGCTTTAGATAATCTTGAGGCTAACACCAGATTTGTGACTTTAGGGGAGAAAAAGCAATAAGAAGCAGAGAAAGCAATAAAAGAGAAATATTATTTGAGCAGGGGAAGGGATGGGATAGGGAAAAAGAAAGGCATGAATTTATACTTGAAAGAGGGCTAATAGATTAAAAAAAGAAATTTACATGATGACTTTATTATATATTTAAATGGGATAGCAAGTTGTATATTTGCAGTTTCATATGCAGTCATTTAAAAAAATTAAACTATGTTATGAAAATGCCTGTTTTGTCCCATAAATTAATAAAAAAAAATTAGGGCAAAGCATCCTAATCCTGGCCTTGCTTACTACCCAGTCATGTGTTTCTTTCATCCTAAAAAATCCATCATTTTAATTAGCCATTTTTAGAACCAGCTTTTATGCTTAAGTATAACAAACAAGCACCTACTGATATCTTGAAACTTCAGTATTAGAGATTCATTCTTTCATGCTAGTCATACCCTTGGGAAAAATTAATATGTTAAATCCATTCATACCAAAGTGTTAGTATTCCAGATTGGTCTTTTCTCAGTTCTCTTCATTTTTTACTTTTCTGCAGCTTTCAGAACCACTGATTTGGTTATTTCTTGCTTAATTTTGTAAAATTCCTTGGTTCTCCTCATACACTTCTGACATTCTTTTTAGTGTCCTTTGCAAAACTGAACCATGTCCTGACCCCAGATATGGCTATTCTCCAAGACTGTCTTGGGCCCTCTTTTCTTTAAATTCTCTTTTTGTGATTTCACCAGCTTCTGTGACTGCAATATCATCTTTATGCAAATAATCCCTAAAACTACACTTGTGTTCTTCATTTCTTTCTTGAGCTCTCATCCTGCTTCTCTAATTAGGATCATCCATGTAAGGCCAGAAGGATCCTCAAGGGCAATTCTAGTTCCATTACCTCACTTTACAGATGAGTAAACTAAGGAAGATTAAATTAGTTGCCCAAAATCACACTAGTAGCAAACAGATGAAATTTGAATTCTGGAGTCAGTATTCTTTTCACAAAACAATTATTGTTGTTGTTTAGTCATTTTAGTCACATACAACTCTACAAGACCCTATTTGGGATTTTCTTGGCAAAAATACTGAAGTGGTTTGCAATTATATTCTCCAGTTCATTTGACAGATGAGGAAACTGAGGCAAACAGAGTGAAATTACTTGCCTAGGGTCACACAGCTAGTGGTTTGCCAGGATACCTTCATCTGGATGTCCCAAAGGCTTCTCAGACTTGGTACACCCAAAACAACTCATCATCTTTCCTTCTAAACCCACTCTTTGACCTCATTTCCCTATTTCTGTCAGGAGATATCACCTGGTTTGCAGCCTTGAAGCTACCTTCAACTTGCCATACTCCCTTTCTCTCCTTATCCAATCAGACAATAAGTTTTACTGATTTGACTTTCACAAGATTTCTTGCATCTATCCCCTTTTCTCCACATCACAAATAACCTTGAATGAAGAGGTTGTCATTTCTCTCACCTGAGTTTTTGCATCAACTTCTAATTGGTGTCCCTGCCTCCATCCTTTCTCCTGACCAATCTCTTCTCTAAATAGCTGTCAAGTTGATATTTCTCAAACACAGATTGGGCATCTAGGTGGTGCAGTGGTTAGAGCACTGGAGCTGGGAAGAATCATCTCAGACACTTCCTTACCATGCAATCCTGGGCAACTCACTTCAGCCTCAGTTTCCTCATCTGTAAAACGAGCTGAAGAAGGACATGGCAAACCACTCCAATATATTTGCCAAGAAAACCTCAAGTGGAGTAACAAAAAATCAACAAAAATCACATATCTGACCATGTTATTCCTCAAACTGAGAAGCTTTGGATTTCCCCCATGCTTGGTGCTAGAAGCCAGCTTTCTTTCTACTTGACCTATCTTTCTAAGCTGATTATATATTGTTCCCTCACTCCACATTCCAGTCAAACTGAGCCCACTTGCTTTTCCTCCCCACAGAACATTCCCGTTCCCCATTTCCATGCTTTTATATAAGCTTGTTCTCAATGCTAGAACACTCTCCCTCCTCATGTTTGCTTCTTGTAACCCCTAGCTCCCTTCTAGACTCAAGTATTATGTCCTAGAAGAGGTCTTTCCTAATTCTCTTAACTGCTAGTGCCCCTCAGTATTATGTTTTATATATTTTGTACTTATTTATTTTTTGTATTTCATTTCCCTCTGGTAGAATGCAAACTTCTTGCAGGATTACTTATTTTATTTTATTTTTGTCTTTGTAGCTCCAATGCCTTGCACATGACCTGCTACATAGTAGATATTTAATAAATGTTTGGGCAGCTAGGTGGTGCAGTGGATTGAATGACAGGCTTGGACTCAGGAAGACCTTAGTTCAAATCTAGCCTCGGATACTTACCAACTGTGTGACTCTAAGCAAGAAACTTTATTCTATTTGCCTCAGTTTCTTCATCTGTAAAATGAATTGGAGAAGGATATGGTAAATCATTCCAGTGTCTTTGCCAAGAAAATCCCAAATGGGATCATGTAGAATTGGACAGGACTAAAATGACTGAACAATAACAAGTGTTTTGCAAATTGATTTGAATTGGATTCTCAAGGTTAGAAGCACTGGGATATTGGGGATTAGGAAGAGAAGTTGGAAAAAATAGAAGATAAATTTAAAGTAAGGTCTTTATAGTAATCCTATGAGTGGTATAATTTATTGCTCTGGAGATAGATGGGGAAACTGAGGCCTACAGAGTTCCAATATTCTGCCTGCCATATGTTGTGTGAGACAGCAGATAAAGCACAATAGTCATAGATTTCGGGCACTCTCTACTCCACTCAACTGGCTCCTTAAGTCCCTGCTGCTTTGTGCTCCATCAGTCACCTGATGAGTGGGTAGGATCTTAAAAGAGGAAAGCCTCATTTCAATTGTGTTTCCCTGGGAGAGCTGTCCAAGCCCCTGTGACCAATCCATTTCCTGAGCTTCCTTATGAGAGGAATGACAAACAGGCTAATTTCTCATAGTCCTAATGGTCCTGAAGCCACTAACCAGCCATGAGATGGTAATGAGGTTGAGTTCTCCAATGATATGCTCTCCGGATTGGTTCTAGGGAGGTCTGTATAAAAGGCATTGCCAATGTCCTGACCCATCTAGCTAGTCTGATTGCTTTTTTTCCCCTCCAGCATACATAATGCATTTAACATGTGCATTTATTTCACATGCAAAGGCAAGAATCCCTTTCTGCAGAGCACAGACACATCTTGCCCTTCCTTAGCCATGATACCCAGTAGCTGGCTGGCTATTGCTTTTTCTTTTTGTATGGTTTTGAGAATAATGGTCTTTTATTTATGTAGTGCTTTCTTTGCCTTCCTAACAACTTTGTGAGGATAATAGGACAAATATCTTATTGATGGGGAAACTGAAACTCTCCAAGGTCTCATAGCTCCTTAATTTAGGAGCTGTCATTTGAATCCTAATTTAAAGGGTTCCTCTAACACCAAGTCCAATGTTATTTCCAATGTATTGAACCACCTCTTAAAATGAGGTTATATGGACTATGGACTATTCAGACACATTCCCTTCTACTTATGGTAAATAGCCAACAAGTGGTATTCCCCAGATGTACCCACTAACTGATAGTAGTCTATTCCCAGTGCCTATTATCACCAGCACCATTACTTTGAAAAGCAGTGCTTTAAAAAAAAAGTCTCCATGTTACTAAAAAATATCTGAGATGATAAAATCCAGGGGAAAGTAATGGTCAAATTACCATTTCAACCTTTGCCATGACTATTCACTTTTCATTTTGCCAAAATAGGACAGTGAGAAGTGATGGGTGTATTGTACGGTACTTTCTGATCTTAGCTAGATTTGCTTTCCATTCTTATGAACTCACTCTGTACTATTGGACTGAGTTTCCCAGCAGGTGAAGGTTATACTTTGCCCCTAAATCATGTCTGCATTTAAATAAAAGCAGTTTGGGAAGGTACTTGTGCAGATGCTTTTATGAAATAAAAAATAGATTTTATTCCCCTCTGCTTCTTTCAATTCCAGATTGAGGGTCTATTCAGCAGCATCTGTTTTGAAGTTGCCAGAAAGGAAACAGGGTGTTTGGGAGACTTTTATCTGTTTGCAGCTTGCTCTGTAAGCTGTCTCATGGGTATGCTTTGCTGGGAATGTGCATTTGGACCCTATTCTGAGCTGAGCCAGGGATACAACTCTGTCTCCCAGTTTAGCTGCAGTGCAGCCTGGTCTGGTTGCATAACTCAGCTCCTTGGTTTTCCTAGGCAATCCTAGGATGCTTGGAATGATGCCAGTGGAGGGGATAGGATGATGACATACAGAGGGACATCTCTGGATATTTTTTTTTGTATGGGGGGTAGGGAATGTTACCTTAAAAATGAATCTAAGGTCTGAATCATTTAGTTACCTGTAGGGACTACTGTTCTCAGATGCTAATCTGATAGTCAAAGGAGGGCCAGTAGAGGATTTTTGATCACAAAGAGACCTTAGAGATATTTAGTTATAGGGTCAGGCAGTGAGTGTGTATAGGCTGGTTGACTTTTCCTGTGTGTCCTCACTCAGAAAGAGTGAAAGAAAAAAGCTCAATTGCAGGTATAACTGTTCTCAACTATCAGTCGTGAGACAGATAGATAGCAGGACAGCTAGAGTGCTGGGCTTGGAGTCAGGAAGACTGAAATTCAAATCCTATTTCAAATACAATCTGTGTGACCCTGGGTATGTTACTTAACCTCTGCCTCAGATTCCCCAACCATAAAATAAGTATACTAACAGGACATACCTTGTAGGTTGTTGTTTATACTATTTATAAAGCACTTAGCACAGTCCCAGATACACCTAAGTGTTGAATAAATTATTAATTTCTTCTTCCCTTTCTCCTTTCTTTTCCTTTCCTTCCTTCTTTCCTTCCTTCCTTTCTTTCTTCCTTCCTCTCTCTCTTCCTCCCTTCCTCCTTCCCTTTTTCTCTCCCTCCCTCCCTCCCTTCCTCCTTACCTTCCTTTCTCCCTCCATCTCTTCCTTCCTTCCTTCTTTCCTTCCTTTTTGTCCTCCAGTTTTCATTCTTCTAAAACTAGTGGGTGTATCCTTATTGTTTTCATAGAATCACTGACACTTAAATTTGGGAAGGACCTCAGTTATCATCTGGCCCAGGGATTCTCAAACTTTTTTTGTTTCAAGACCAATTTACACTCTTATTGAGGTTCTCCCCCTCCCTAACAACTAAGAGCTGTTTGTGTAGGTTATATCTATTGATATCTACAGTATTAGAAATGAAAACATCTTAATAGTATTATGAAAATGACCTTGATTTTGTAGATTCTTTGTAAGGGTCTTAGGGGCCCCTAGAGGTCCCTAGACCACATGTAAGAGCAACTAATCTAACCCAATTTGTATGAAAAGGAATTTTCTCTGTAACAGGTCTGACAATTGATACTATAACATCTGCTGGAATTCCTCCCATGACAGGGAACTCACTATCTTATAATACAACCTATTGGATTTTTGAACATGTCTCATTGTTAGAAATTCCTTCTTTATTTTGAGCCAAAATTTGCTTCCCAACTACAAGATGTCTTAAATTCCTGTCTGAGAGAATTAGAATCCCATGAGACTCTTCTGCTCACACCTCCTTCTGTAACCTGAGGAACACCTGGGAGTCTCTCTACTTGCAGAAGTTGGGGATGACCTTTGGGATATAAACTTCAAATTAGTATCTATATTTCTGCCTTCTATCTTCTGTTATCACCAGTCTATAAAATGATTTCTTTTAGCTGGAGGTTTGGGGAAGGGCAATGGATGGTCATCTTTATAGCTGTGAAAATACCAGAAACTGATTTAGAAAAAGGGATTGATGTTTTCCAAGGAGTTAGGGAGTGTCATTCAAAAATCCATATCTATATCTAAGAGACCTGTGGTGTAGTAGAAAGAACAGGACCATTTGCTTCCTCCTGTAAGAGGACTAGTCTGATAAATGTCCTCTGCTCCATATATGCTTTCCTTTTGTTCCTTATTTCCATTGGGTATGGCGGGCTTTCCAAATACAACTCTCAACTCTATTCTGAGTGGGAGACAAGTCTCTGTGCATGTGCAAGACAACAGTGGAAGAAAAGACCATGTGTTACCAAAGTAGCTTCTGTTACCTCATCCACTAGTTGTCAATTGTTATTGAACTCACTTGAATTAGGCCCCAAGGCAAGAATAAAAATTCTAACCAACTGAAAAGTTTTCTTCTTTTTCCTTCTATTTGTCTTTATATCATGTCAGCCACTCTCCTCTCTTTTTAATCATGTGCTCTCTGAAGTTGAGGTTCTTTTTTTAACATTTTATTTTTTCCAGTTACATGTAAAAACAATTTTTAACATTAATTAAAAAAAATTAAGTTCCAAATCTGGATGTACATGGCATTTTCTGTCACGAGTCTTTTGAAGTTGTCTTAGATCATTATGTTGCTAAAAAGAGCTAAGTCTATCATACTATTACTGATTATCATATGATGTTATTATTACTATATACAGTGTTCTCCTGATTCTGTTCACTTCACTCAGCATCAGCTCATATAAATCTTTCCAGGTCTTTCTGAAATCTACTTAGAGCAGATGTTTTTATCTACTTTGTGTCATGGTCCTCTTTGGGAGTGCAACAAAAGCTACAGACCTCTCATAATAATGTTTCATTGCCTACATCAATAATTGAAGGAAATATCACATTTCACTTCGAGGTTATCAAAGATAAATATGCAAAATTTCTCCCCACCTGAGTTCTCAGACCAACTAAAATTTTATTAAGAACTCTTACTTTAGGGCAAGGGAAATTCAACAAGTTCCTTTAAATCATAATTGTTCTTTAATACATAGTTCATGACAACTGAAGAATTTCTATCCTGGTTAGTAGAACTTTGTCCTCAATATGCATTTCCCCTTGGCAGAACGAGATGCCTGGACTTGCTTGATACATATTGTGTATTTGCTTGTCTACCTACATATTATTCTCCCTAGTAGAATGTTAGCTTTTTGAGGGAAGGGGTAGTGTTTTTGCTTTTGTTTGCCAATACCTATCCTAATACTTGGGAAATAATCATCATCAGCAGCAGCATTACTAATATTTATATAGTGCCTATTTTTATACCAGACACATAATAAACTCTTAATAAGGGCTTGTTGGAGACATAAATAAATAGGAGTTGAAACAATTTTGAAGTATTTTGATTTGAGATAATCAATATATTAACTATCTGGATAGGAGATAAGGAGATAGGTCTACCTGTGATTTCAATGGTATGAGAAATTTTGGTGTCAGGAAGTTCCTAGTATCTATACAGATAAGCACATTTTTTTTTTGTAATTTAGTCCCTTAGATGGTGGTCTAGAGAGCATTGAATGAGATAAGCATTTGTTCAAGGTCACATAGCCAGCACATGGCAGAGACAAGACAAAGCAGGTATTTTTGGTTTTAAGACAGGCTTTATTCACTATATCTTTCTCTCTATAGGAAAGGGGAAAAAAAGTACAGACAATAAGCAAACAATATGTAAACTAGCCCTTTTATTTTTTATAAATAATTTATTTTTAGAGTCAAGAATTTGGCTACCTTTTTTTTTTTTTGGATAGCGGCACAGTTCAGCTAAGTAGTAGGGACAGAAGCTGTTTTCCCAGAAGAGAAGCTAATACCATTTTCTGTATCTTGACTGCCAGCAGGAGGAGGGGATTGGTGTTAGAACATAAATCTTTCATGGTGTCTCTGCCGAAAGCCCCTTCTGTGACCCCTTTCTCCTCCACAAAAATATTGCTAAAATCATTGAATCACAAAATCTTGGAGTTTGGAAAGGACTTCAGTGCAATCTTTTTATTTTATAGATGAGGAAATTGAGATAGAGAGAGATAAAGGGATCTTCTCAAATTCACACTGGTTATTCCAGAGTTGGAATTGGAATCTAGACTTTTTGACTCTTTCCATGAGATGGTTTTCCTCTGTTCTCAAGAGCTCAGAACCATGTATAGATTTTTAGAAGAATCTTTACTGATATCTGGCAAGGTAGAGTACCATGTGGTTCATGTTGAAAAGCTGGGGAGAAATTTCAGAGAGGTGAAATGCTTTCTCTGCAGTCATAAGACAAGTGGAAGAAGGAACTAGAAATCAAATGCAGACCCCCTTAATTTGCATTTGTCAAGATTGGTAAAATAACTGAATTTTCTTTCCATTCTTTGAAAAGGCAGGAAGCTATAGATGTGAAACATTGCATACACTTGGATTTAATTGATATGTTGGTTAGTTGGGCTTAATTGCTTTTTATTTTCTTCCTGTTACATTCTTATTTATAAGGAATGGTTCTCTGGGTACAGGAAGAGATAGACTGGGAACGTGATATAAAAAAGCAAACGATAACAAAAACTAATAAAAGCATGGCTGTGCCTCTTTGAAATGCAGTATCAGTTTGTTGTTTTTATTCAGTCAGTTCAGTCCTGTCTAACTCTCCATTTTGGGATTTTCTTGGCAAAGCTATTGGAATGATTTGCCATTTCCTTCTCTAGTTCATTTGACATATGAGGAAATTGAGGCAAATAGGGTTAATTGACTTGCCTAGAGTCATACAGCTGATACATGTCTGAAACCAGATTTGAACTTAGAAATATGAGTCTTCTTGGCTTTAGGTCTGATAGTCTGTCCACTGTACCACCCAGTTGCCTGTCAATAATGTTACCTGAACTTTTTTTGTTTCTGTTTTTGTATAAAGCGGGGCCAAATCTGGGCATTCTCAAAGATGCTTTGGCAGAGCCCAGAAGTGATCTGATACAATCTTTGCCTAATTCAAGCAGACTTCTGCATTTAAAAAGTACTTTTTCCCTCTATGATCTGGATTGAAAATGCTCTGATTTTTATCAAAGAGGGAAAACAATGCATCAAATAACAAGGGTTTTCTGGGGAGGTTAGAAGACACCAGTCAAAACTGTCCTAGCTTCTTAGCTGAGGTCCTATTTCACTTAGATTGGAGGGAGAGCATGGAATAATTTCAGATGCTCTCTTCTTGCATATAGATTTGCTACTAATTCACATGTCTGTTAGTTTAACAAATATTTGCTACTATGTTCAAAGAAACTGGGTCAGGTTTTTGAAGATTCAAAGAAACAAATAAAATATTTCCTGTCCTCAAAGAGCTTATTTTGACTGGAGATATGGGGATTGGAAGTTGCAACATGAACACAAATAGGTATAGTCCCAGAAAAATTGAAGAGGTGGAGAAATAACTGTAGTTAAATGGTGCTAATATAAGGCACCTAAGTGACGCATGGAATAGAGTGTTAGACCTGAATCAAGGTAGGCTTGGACTTAAAAATCTGGCTTCAGACATTTATTAACTATGTAACCTGCCAAAAAGTCCTTTAACTTCTGTTTCTCATCAATAAAATGGGGATGGTTAATAGCACCTACTTCCCAGTTGTTGTGAGGATCAAATGAAATGGTATTTGTAAAGGGCTTTACAAATGTTAAAATGTTATGTAAATGCTAGTAATTATTATTTTGATCAAATAAGAACTGTATTGTGTTGGAGACTCTGAGGTTGGGTAATATTGCTAAGAGTTTAATTCTTGTTTTTTGCCTCTTGTAATTATTATTAGCATAATGTTATCTTATATATGTATTATATAATTGAAAATGATAATAACTCAGTTGTGTAACAGTTCACAGTTTCCATAGTGCCTTCCCAACAACTTTGTGAAGTAGGTATGAAGGACTTATTCCCATTTTATAGATGAAGAAACTGAGATCAAGAGACAAGGTCAATAATATTACTTATGATGAATGAATGGAAGAACTAGTGCCAGCCAGTTTGTGTTGAGGAGCTGGCAACATGTCTCTCATAAGTGCATTCAAGCTTTTGTCATAGATTACTCTTATAATCTGAATTTCTAATCAAACCTGGAACATTTTACATGAGAATTTTATCTCTTAACTGGTAGAGAAAATAATGAACTGACACTGTGCATTCCTGTGTGAGTTGGTGTGAAAGCTTTGAAGAGAAGAAACACTCTTGATTTCTTTTTTGATGGAGGACATGTGTGGTTCTGGATTTTCTTGGGAACTGATTCAACCAATATACATGGAGGAAGAGAGACTTTGATAATTGAGGATGTGTTAAAAAGCTGGTTTCCTCATATGTGTTGGCCTTACAAAATGTGTCAGAGCATATGGGTCATCATTTTCTCCACCATTTAGGAGGGTTCTATGAAAAATTCTCTAGGCTTGGCTAAAAAGGTCATACTCCATTACAAATTGCTTCCTTTTAACTAAATGGATCTAGAAAATGGGTTATCAAAGAAACTCATGTGGATACCAGGCAAATATAACCAACTCACATATTGATGAAAATGTGGCCAATTTTGTGGATTATCTATGATTAAGTATGACTGCCTCCTATACCTCCTTACCTCTTCACCCCTCCCATTTTCCCAACTAGAGACTGAGACAGGAGACTAGTAGATCTAGAGATAATGAGTAGAGAAGAGTATGAGCCCTGAGAGTTCAGCTCTAATTGATTGCTGGTATGGCAATTCATTTAGAATAAAATGAGGTCAATTTGAAATGATCTGCTATATCATGTGCTCTAAATCCATTACCTCCCCCATGACTGCAGGTAATGGAGAATCGACTGTATCAAACCTCAGAAATACCATAATAGGTAGGGAGTTGGTCTTGGAATGAAAAGAACCTGACTTTAAGGCTTACCTCACATACTTACTAGCTGTGTAACCCTGAGCAAGTTATTTGCTATCTCAAAACCTCAGTTTCCAAATTTGCAAAATAGGGAATTTGTATTTAATGGTCCATATGGTTCCTTTTAGCTTTAAATAGATGATTCTATGATGCTGTGCTTGGCAGTTATCATTCATTTTAGGTGGTACGGCGGATAGAGTGCAGGGTCTGGAGTTAGGAAGATTTATCTTCTTGAATTCAAATGTAACCTTAGACACTTACTAGTTGTGTGACTGTGCAAGTCACTTTACCTTGTCTGCCTCAGTTTCCATCTGTAAAATCAGCTAGAGGAAATAGCAAATCATTCCAGTATCTTTGCCAAGAAAACCCCAAATAAGATCACGAAATCAGATACAACTGAAATGACTCGACAACAACAATCGTGCTGTGACTCATAGGACTTCTTCAAAAGCTTTATGAACTACAGAAATAGGACTCAGATATCACTCAGAGGTAGCATAGAAAAGATTCATTTTCACTGGTAATCCAGGAAATATGGACGTACAAGAGTGAAATCAGTGGATAGCTTATTAATTTGCAGAGATCTGGCCTCCAAGTTAGGGAGATGACTAGAGAAAATGACCCAAAGGGAAGGTATTTCCTATCTGGATTTGTCTACAGTAGGAGGACAAACGTTCATGAACAGGAATAAAGTTGGGGTAGTGATGTGGGTTAGTTAAGTTAGGACTGATTTAGGTCCATTATGGGTAGAGAAGATTTATTTCCTGAGGTCTCTCACTATAGTTATTAGAATGTTGTTAAAATAATTAACTGATATTTAAGATGACCATTTTAAGAGTTACCAAGAGGTTTCCTCACATAAAATTTCCTTATGAGGTAGGAACCAGGAATGTTATTTTACATAGTAGGAAACTGAGAATCATAGCGCTTAAGCAATCTGAGTCAGTGGAATGAGAATTGTGCTCAAATTCCAAAGACCTGTTTTCAATTTTGGCTTTGCTGCTGACTTTCTTTGTGAACAAGGGAAAGTCATTTAATAGTTCTGGTTCTCATTTGGTTCTCATTTGACCTATCTGCAGATTGAGGGGGTAGACTGGAAGTTGTTAATCTTTTGTGTGTTGTGAACTCTTTTGACAATCTGGTGAAATCTGTGGACTTTTTCATAGGCTAATGCTTTTAAATGCATAAAATAAAATTCATAAGATTACATAGGAAACTGATTCTATAGAAATAGTTACCAATGTTAAAAAATCTCTATCAAATTCATGAACTCCAAGTTAAGAACCTTGATTACTAGGTGATTGTTAATATACCTTTCATCTCTGAGATCTGCTAATTATTCAAGCTAATAAGTTTTGGAGTTGATTCAAACCTAGATGTTTCTTGATTGCTAGACCACTATTATTTCTATTACAGCACAATGCCTCTGATTGAAAGTTGGGAGAGAAACAAAGGACTAAGGAGCATCTCTTATTTTTCCAGGATTTACATTTCTTTTTTTAATTCTTCAATTAAACCTCAACTAGATGGTCCTGAGGGCAAAGCAGCTATTTTGCCACAGATTGACTAGTGGCACATCTATTTTTCCAAGTGAGAGACTATCCCATATGTCAGCACAATCTGGCTCTTGAGGGTGAAGCATCAGAGTACTTTGGTGGCAACTTGTCTCTTGCTGCCCTTTAATTCCATCTTTGTTCTATTCCATTTCAGGTTCCTGGCCCATCAGGAGGACCCCCGAAGGTGTGGTGTGGAAACCAGCAGCTAAATCTTGTGTATGGCGTGGTCAAAGTTGCGGCCCCTCACCTCTGCCTTCCTCCACTTTGGGTTGGTTACTTTTGCACTCTTCCTCAATGGTCTGCGGGCAGAGGCTAGCACATCTGGGGATGTGGAGAACCCAGGGCAGAACAATGAGTCCTGCTCAGGATCGTCAGACTGTAAGGAGGGAGTCATTTTGCCAATCTGGTACCCCGAGAACCCTTCCCTGGGGGACAAAATTGCCAGGGTCATTGTTTATTTTGTGGCCCTGATCTACATGTTTCTTGGGGTATCTATTATTGCTGACCGCTTCATGGCATCGATAGAAGTCATCACTTCTCAGGAGAGGGAGGTGACTATCAAGAAGCCTAATGGAGAGACCAGTACAACTACTATTCGGGTCTGGAATGAAACTGTCTCCAATCTGACCTTGATGGCTCTGGGTTCCTCTGCCCCAGAGATTCTCCTGTCTCTGATTGAGGTCTGTGGTCATGGGTTCATTGCTGGAGACCTGGGGCCTTCCACCATTGTAGGCAGTGCAGCCTTCAATATGTTCATCATCATAGGCATCTGTGTCTATGTGATTCCCGATGGGGAGACCCGGAAGATCAAACACCTTCGGGTCTTTTTTATCACTGCTGCATGGAGTATCTTTGCCTACATCTGGCTATATATGATCCTGGCAGTATTTTCACCAGGGGTGGTACAGGTGTGGGAGGGCCTGCTCACTCTCTTCTTCTTTCCCCTGTGTGTCCTTCTGGCCTGGATGGCAGATAGACGGCTGCTCTTCTACAAGTACATGCACAAAAAATACCGTACAGACAAGCACCGTGGTATCATCATAGAGACAGAGGGTGAGCATCCCAAGGGCATTGAGATGGATGGGAAGATGATGAATTCTCACTTTCTAGATGGGAACCTGGTGATGATGGAAGGGAAAGAAGTGGATGAGTCTCGAAGAGAAATGATTAGGATTCTCAAGGACCTGAAACAAAAGCACCCAGAAAAGGATCTGGACCAGCTGGTGGAGATGGCCAACTACTATGCTCTTTCCCATCAACAGAAGAGCCGAGCCTTCTACCGGATCCAAGCTACTCGTATGATGACTGGAGCAGGCAACATCCTGAAGAAACACGCAGCAGAACAAGCCAAGAAATCCTCCAGCATGGGCGAGGTGCATACTGATGAGCCTGAGGATTTTGTATCCAAAGTTTTCTTTGACCCATGCTCCTACCAGTGCCTGGAGAACTGTGGAGCTGTCCTCTTGACTGTGGTGCGGAAAGGCGGTGATACCTCTAAGACCATGTATGTGGACTACAAGACGGAAGATGGTTCTGCCAATGCCGGGGCTGATTATGAATTCACGGAAGGCACAGTGGTCCTGAAGCCAGGAGAAACGCAAAAGGAATTTTCTGTTGGTATTATTGATGATGACATCTTTGAGGAGGATGAACATTTCTTTGTAAGGCTCAGTAATGTTCGCATAGTGGAAGAGCAGCCAGATGAAGGACTACCCCCTGGCACAATCAACAACCTGCCCTTGCCGAGGGCTGTGCTGTCCTCTCCCTCTGTGGCTACAGTCACCATTTTGGATGATGATCACGCAGGCATCTTCACTTTTGAGTGTGATGTAATTCATGTCAGTGAGAGCATTGGTGTGATGGAGGTCAAGGTCCTCCGGACATCAGGTGCCAGGGGCACAGTCGTCATTCCCTTTAGGACAGTGGAAGGGACAGCCAAGGGTGGTGGTGAGGACTTTGAAGACACTTATGGGGAATTGGAATTCAAGAATGATGAAACTGTGTAAGTACTTTTTTTCTACTCTCCTCTTCCCCCAAAGACTCTCTCCATTTCCCTCCTTCATTCAGGAATATTCTTTACAAATGATTCTCATGATGGTGTTAACCTCTTGCTTTGACTCCATCACAGGTGTACAAGGTCATCAGACACTTCTGAGCTGTTTTCCACTTCTAAACTCTCCTGACTCCCCACCTTAACTTTTTTATTTTTTGTTCCTTGAGCAGATAATCCTATGGCAGGATCTATTGAAATCTATAGTAGTCAGAGGGATGAGATTTTGAGGATTTGCCCTGAAGCAAAAGATTTTTCATTTCCTCATGCTTTAGGGTTTCTGAGACCTTTGAGACTAAACTTTTGACCATTTCAGGCTACTGATAGGAACATCTGGCCAAGTTTCCCTTTAGCTGGTGATTAATTCTTACTGGTACCATTTTGGATCTCAATTGTACCCTTATTCTCTCCACACATGACTGTTCAGATCTCATTAGCTCAAATCCTAGAAGTCCAAGTGTTCTTTTTAAACATGCAGGCAAGCTATCCTTTGATTTTTCATGTGTCCAATCTGACTGAAATGGCTCATGTTTACTCTTGTACTGGGAGAAGCCAGCGTCCATCCCAAGGCTGAGTCCCAGATAGGCATTAAAGGAAAAGGAAATTATGAGATGCTTCACCTGAAACTTATGTATTCATTCCCTTCAGTACTTTTTAATTTGAATAAGATCCTATTATGTACTATCATAAAGAAAATTAATTCTCTCTATAGCCTCTTTCATGGAACAAGTCACCCATTTTATACAGTTCATTTGCATTCTGCCCATTTTATACATGAACAGATTGAAAGTAAAGAAAAAGGACTTACTAAATTAAGCTCCATCAAAACAAAACACCACTAGACAAACCTTTCCAGTAGTATATATGATCATTATTGGAACTGTATCTTATTAGAATTATATTAGGGAACATTTTCCTTGGGAGGGAAAGAGAAGAGTGGAGGAAAGAAAGAAAAAACTGGGAGCTTTTCTCTATTGATCCTTTTGTTAATCCCTTCCTTATATACATAGCAAGCCACAAAGTGTTAACTTATACAACAAAAATGGAGTATTTAGAGTGCCTTCTATTACCATTATCAGAGAATACAAATTTCCGTATTCCAGGATTTACTGACCAAGTCAATATACATCTTTATGTTTTCCCGATCTTTTAGGCTTCCTTAAAGCCTACTTTACTTCTTAGACTATATCTTTCAGTAACAAAAGCCTGAATTTTTTTATTTGTTCTCAAATATCAGCCCAAACTCATCCCAAACTCATCCCAAACTCTTTGGTCACTTAAATTGTACTGTTACTACTATCAGTAATAAATAATATAAGGATACTTCTGTTTAAGTGACTAGATTATTTTAATTGACAATAGAGGTGTGCACATAGCTCCCCTTTCCTAGATTCCTTACTCTTGTAAGGAATTCTAATCTAAATATGAGAATTTTAGAAATGGAAAGGGTCTCAGAGTTCATCTAATTGAACCCTTTTATTTTAAAGGTGAGGACAATGAAGGAGAGGGAAATCAATTTACTTGTTCAAAGTAATTCAGTCATTCAGCAAACATTTTTTTCAATAGAATGTAAATTTCTTGATAGTAGGGACTGCTTGCTTTTATGTCTTCATAACCTCAGTATCTGGCTTTAAAATAGTAAGCATTTAATAAATGCTTATTCAATGAAAGAATAAATGAAAGTCAATTAGTGACTGAGACTAGACTGGAAGCCAAATCTCTGACTCCCACTTTTTCCTCAAGGCCATATTTCCTAATTCTGTGCAAGTAATAGGTATCCAAACATGCCTAACCTCACTGGACTTCATGTATCCTAAAGGGATCCATGGCCTTGCCATTTATGATGTTATACATGTATATTTACCCATCAACTTAGCTGTGGCTGAGTTCAGGGTCATAATCTTAAGGTCCATACTTCCTTGTGTCCACATTCCCTTAGCCTTTCACTAAAGCACCATTCAGTGAAGGCATGGGAAGAAGATGGAAAATGATGGAGATTTTGCTTAATCTATGGAGTCTATCTCCCACCCTACGCTTGCTTCTGATCCATCAACTTCTTTGGGGAATTCCCCCAAAACCTAATAATATCATAAATCTTGAACCTTCTCCCTGTTCCTGCCTTAGGATAGTTAATCTGGTTTAAGTCTAGCTAAACCAATATCTTTGGGAATCCTGAAATCATTTCTTCAGGTTTGTTCTCAATTATACTAAAGTGATTCATTAATATCACCCACCACAAAAATGTTTTAAGACAATCTGGATCAGTGGGGGTGGTTTATTTCATGTCCTAGTGACTCAGATTTAATACCAGCATTATTTTCCTAATGCAGACCTGATCTTCAGAAAGCATGGGTGGATAACATTTGCAAGCTGACAGAAGAAAACTATTAAACTTCTTTGTGCTTTATGTGACCCTTCAATAAAACTCCATTGCATCTTGTGGAAAGAATACAACAGAAATACTTGGGTGAAATTTGCTTTAGAAATGAAAAATCAAATAATATTATGTTTCTCCCACTTCTCCAACAATATTATTGTTCACATGCTATCTTTGGCCTCAGAATTCACTAGGAAATCCTGACTCCAAGTAGAAAGATGGAAAATGTTTTCTCTAGAAACAGGTTAGATGATGCCATAGATAGAGCATGGGCATGGAACCAGGAAGACCTGAATTCAAATCTGGCCAAGATACTTGCTATCTGTGTGACTCTGGGGAAGTCACTTAATTTCTATCAGTTTCCATTTCCTTATGGTAAAATGGGCATAATAATGCACTACCTCCCAGGATTCTTGTGAGGATCAAATGAGATCATATTTGTAAAGTGCTTAGAATGGTGCCTAACACATAGTTGGCACTTAATAAATGTTTATTTTATCCTTACCTTTCTTTGCTCTCTTTTTTCTTGAACAAGGATGGACAAGAATAGTTTTCAGACTTAGGACCTCCTAGAGACAGCAAGTCAGCAGTAGATAGATTGGTCCATTTTCTACTTGGCCTTCTCTGTCCATGGAGAATGTACTATAAGGATATTTCAATTAAAATATATTGCACTCTGGAGTGTTAGGGTTTTTAGGTTTATTCATTTGGTCAAAGCATGATGGAGTTTGCCCTCTACTATCAGCCCAGCAAGGAGCTAGGTTGATCACCTCCTGCTCTAGCATTTTTTCCGTCATGCATGCAGCAGGTGCAAGACTCAGGGAGTAATACAGATGGGAGAAGGAAAAAAAAAACCTCTAATTACTAAATTAAAGGAGTTTTCTCCCTTATCTGAGATCCATTATTCCTAAATACCAAAATTTCTACTGCCGTTTCCATGCTCAGGGTCATATCCCTTTTCCAGTGTTATGACTTGTAGGTGAACATAGGCAGATGTCCTAGCAGCATCAGGATCTTTCCTTTCTGTTATTTGCATTTTCCATCTTAAGTCTGGCTACAGAGGGAGCACAATTTGTTCATATTAACCCCAAAATAGGGAATAGAGGTATAAGTGGATAGTCTAAAATCTTAGTAGGCATTAGAAAGTACTTTTTTGGTATGGGTTTGTCTAAATTTTCATTTCATGCAAGTTTGCCTAATAACAAATAAGTTTCTTTTTTAGTCAGAACCCACAAAATATAAACTTGTAAAAACTGTCTCCCACAGGGTATCCTAGATCCTAGTAAAATATGGCATTTCAGAAAAATTGCAGAATTCTAAATAACATTAAGGCATTCTTTATTCTAACTCCCTGTCTTCAAACAAGATGACAAATAGAGTACACTTGAGATCCTGTTTTTTGATGGTGTCCAGAGTCTTCCTGAATAGCTTATTTTTAGCATCTAATAAACACAATTTCTCTATCAGTACCAGAAAAGACACGAAGCACTAGATGTGGCTACATAACAATGAATTCAGAGGTTGTCTGTACATACTTGGTCTGTTAGTGGCCAGGACTTTTTTCCCACCAGCTTTTGGGAATTTCTAGTCAGAATAGCTATAAAAACTCCAAGGACAGAGCATGAGGCTGAGCCTTTAATGTATTGTGTAGAAAAAGACATATTTGGAAGAAGATAGCCATCAGGGAAGAGATCTTGGCAAATCCAAGCTCTGTAACCTGAAGATCTAGGAGAGCTTTTCTCTTGTGCTTCTCATGCCAGTTAGAGGCTTTGAATAATGCCAAAATTTTTAAAAAAGAGAGATCCTGCCATGGGCCTTGCTCATTTTTTTCTTTTTTCTTTTTAATCTCTAATGTTCTTTTATATGGTTCCTAAGGTCAAAGTTGCCTCAAACACCTGTCAGGATAGAGAAAGACAAGAAGGGATGATCTGACAGAGGGATCAGGCAATGATTCTTGCTGTCTCCTCTTATGCTTCTCACAGTTTGGATTAGTGCAAGGTTCTCAGGAGAAAGAGTCCCCCATCCTCCTGATCTTGACCTTGACAAACCATTAATTAAGGAAACAACGGTCACTTATGGGCTAAAACTTTTTTTTTTATTTGAAAAAATGGATCTATGTTTTCCAAACCAAGTCCTAACCCCAAGTGAGCAACTTGGATTTGAGAAGACTCTGAAATCCTGAATATTTGGAGGAATTGAATACTGTGATGACAAAAATAAAAATAATAACTATCAGCAGAAGTTCCAGACAGTTTATAAAATAATCTAAATGTGTTAGGAAGCTCTAACAAGGTTCAAAGGCTCCCAGGAATTTGTTCAATTCTCATGCAGTGATCTCCCTAGAAAAGAGTAATGATAAATATATTTAAAGGTGGTATTAATGGCCATTTAAAGAGGATTTATGTTATATTTTTCTTAGCTATTCATCCTCACTCATATCTCTATCTCCACCTCCAGGTACCTCAAAGGGATCACACTGGGATACAGTTGAAATAAAATATGACCAGTTACAAAATAATTTGCTTTTCTGGAGGAGATGTGCCTAACTACTTTTTGCTCATTACAATGGATAGATACTTTTAGAGTTGAAACTTTGTATTCCCACAAATTTGAGGTTTATACCATACTACTGTGTATTGGTTGAGAAATAGGGGCAGAGTTTTTACAGTGCATCTTTATGAACGGCTCTAGAGAGTTTCTGGTTTTCAACATAGGGTAGTTTATGTACTGAACAGGTGTCCCAAGTAGAGTGTGCCAGGGTATTTTAGTTAGCAGCAGGCTAGTGATTGCATAGGAATTGTAGCTTTGGAAGGTCGAGAATGTTTTTCTTGGTAGAGAGGTATTATAGCATCCCACCAGGCGTTTTGTCCCACTTAAAACACTGTAAAACATGTCAGTTACCATTATGAACTCTATTGGGATGTGAGAAGGATTTTCAGTATGTGGAATTTGTTGTATCTTGGTGGGTACCATCTGGAATTTTCAGCATCCCAGTGGTCACTTTATACATAGAAATGGATTGTTTAGAACAATGTCAGATGCATATTTTGCATTGTACTGCTGAACAAATTGTAGCACTCTTGTGCAGGATTTGTAGTATATTGGATTTGTTGTGTCCTGCTGGTCAGTATGTTAGATTGACTGTATACAGGGTCTCTAGCTTCTTGGGCAATCCATGCAGTGCATAGAGATTTGAGATGTGATTCTAGGCAAACAAGAGTTTGCAATGTCCTTTTAGGCAGTGGATGGAATATACAGCACGTTCCTGGGCAATGCAAAGGGATATACAGTCTCCCAGGCATATTTCATATAAGGACACTGCTTTCTGCAAATTCCACATACTATCTGTGCACAGAAACTTCCAAGGGCTGGGCCAAAGTGTGTGGCACTTACTGATTTTGCTGTGCCCTGTATTAAACATGGGGGATGGGTTGAGGGAAAAGAAATTGCCATCCTAGTCCCTGGCCCTGGTAAAATGCATCCAGCTCAGCACAAACCAGGAACCGGAATTAAGCTGGGCTCTGCATGGATCAGCAGAAAATATTCCCTGTCGGTGCTGTCCAGCAGCATAGAGCCCAAGGCTGCTTGCTATCCCTTTGGCCAACCTCCCTCAGCAGCCTGCTAAGAGAGGAGGGCTGCCTCTGTTCTCAGGTACGCTAACATTTCTCCGTATCATTTTAAAAGCCTCCGCCTGGGCTGGGTTCCCAGAGTAACCTCTCAGTTCCAAAGGCCAGTAGAAAGCTTTCCTGCCAGCCATGCCAGTCCCATGACAGTAGGAGAGTCCTCCCTGTGTCTCCTCTTCTCCCTTTGCCCCTCCCTTGCAGGATAGCTGCTCTCCTTGGTTTAGATGAGACCAGGCAGGCATCCCCTCTTCCCCCAAGGGTGTAATTTGATGACTTTCCAGGAATTCCCAGGAAGCTGAGATAGTCCGTCTCATCCATGAAGTTGCATAGCAAGTGACCTTGTCCCATGGATATCTTTGTGGGGTGGGAGAGTGGGGGAGAAATCAAGTATGTTGTTGGAGTTGGTGGGGTGAGGGGCAATAACCTGAATGCTAAGGAGCCAGAAACCAACCATTTCAGTGAAGTGTAGTCAGTTTCTCCCATTTTTACATGAATCAGACAAATCTTTGAATTGGACTTTCCTTTGGAATCCATTGTACATGATTCTCCCTCATCTTCTGCATGTGAACCTCACAATGGCATGCAATTTTCTTGGGCATTGGGGAGAAAGCATGGGATGGTGAGGAAAGCCCTCACTTAAATCATTCAATAAACATTGAGCACTTGTTATGTGTTAGGCATGATTATGAAGGGCTAGGGATATGAAGAAAGAAAAAAAAACAGTCCCTGATCTCAAGAAGCTCATTTCCAATGGGGGATACAACATGCAAACAACTATGTACAAACAGTATTACAATACCTGGTTCAATCCTGGTTTTGTCACTTATGAGCTATGTAACTAATTGACCTCTCTGAGATCTTTTCTCCCTCAGGGAACTGGTATGATACAGTGGAAAATTTAAAATCAGAGGATCTGGATTTGAGTCTTGGAAGTCACTTACTATCTTACTATTTCGCTTTCTCTATTTATGAAATGGGGATGAGAATATTAGTATCACTTCACACATCGGGTTGATTTGAGGATTCAGTGAAATAATGCATGTAAACTACTTTGTAAATTGTAAAGCATAATACAAATGAGTTAGTATCTATATAAATTAAAGATAATAAAATCTTGAAGAGTTATTATGAGGAGCAAATGAGATATTGGATGTAAAATATCATTTATATGGTGGCTCTTATCATTATTGTTATTTAGAGTGCATCATTTCAAACCATATGTATTACTTTCTTGGGTCTATCTGAACCTGATGGATTAACATTAACAAGGTCCTTACTATCAATCTAGTTGTCACATCGTCTTTATTAGGGAGGTTGTCTTCCTCTATTGAGAATATGTAGGAAGTTTCTGTGTCTATACGGCTGTGAGCAAGTCCACTAGCATCCATTCAACAAATTTTTATTGAATGTAGCTATGTATAATGTGTAATGCTATGTGCATTGGGAGATAGAAGGAGATATGACACGGTTTTTGTCCTTAAGGAGTGTCTTCCCTTCACTCACTCTTTTGCTATGGCCAAGTCAAGGTGCTCCTCATTTCCTGATCCCATTCTTTCCTTTCAGACCCCCATGTATTTTTGTACATTTTTCTTCAGGACTAGAATGGTCTTCCATAACATTTCTACTTGATAAATTGCTGCCTATTTTTCAAAGCCCATCTCCGATCTCTCCAGCTGTAAATTTTGTTAATTATTTCCCTCTACTTTCTTCCTGAGATACATTATTCATAGCTGGATCTCAATGCTGATTGGTATGGAAGTTTGAACCTGCTCCATTTTTTCCTCTATTTTGGCCACTTTTACCCTTCCTTTGGCCCCTGGTAGCTCTTGACTTACAGGTGATTGCTATATTGGTATCAGACAGCCTAGATAAATAATCATCTTTTGAGCTCCTACAGCTAAGAACCACTGAATTAAGATGGTCCACCTGCCTTTGCCTCCCCCAGTAGCACAGGATTACAGATGTGTACTATAGGTGTGTGCCTGATTAGTAATTGCTCCCTTCTCAAACCTTTATACATTTATCATCTTTTAGAGTGTATCATAGTTGCTGTGCATTTTCAAATATACTATATAAGCTCCCCAAGACATGGAATATATCTTATTTTACCTTTGTATTCCCAGTGCAGTGAATGCTTTGTACACAGTAAGTGATTAATAAATGCTTGTGGAATTGAGTTGAACTCCAATACAATAGGAAACATGACACACATGCAGATAAATATAGGAATTGGAATTGGAATATAGGAAGCACATAATAGGTGCTTAAATTGTAGGAATATGCAAGGAAGAAATGACTTTCAACTAAGCGGAGAAAAATCAGTAAGTTTGAATCAGAATAAGAAGAATCAGAGTAAGATGAATAGTTAGTGAACTAGACATAGGGTAAAAGACTGAGAATTAGAAGGTCCTTAACAGTCATCTAGTCCAACATGAAACAGAAGCATAGAGGTAAAATGTCATGGCTAAGGTCACACAAGCAGTATGGGATAAAACCAGAATTTGAATCTAGTTACCTTGATATAGCATTTTTCCCCCTTCCATTTTGCAGATGAGAAAACTGAGTCAGAGAGATTAAGGGACTTGCCCAAATCCACACATGTTGTAAATGGCAATGCTAGAGTTCTGATTTTAGATTCCACACTTTTTCCTCTTCTAATTTGCTTTCTCTGATAATTAAAGATGTTAAATATCCAGAATCACACAACTAGTTAAGTACCAGGGGCGGGATTTTCCTGACAGCCAGTCAAGCACCTTTTCTTTTTCACTACATTGCTCTTGAGTTGGTCTTTGAAGCATGAATAGATAGAAATAGGGGGAAGAAGAAGGTAGAGACTATTGTAAAATTCCAAAGTTTATTTTTCCTTATTTTTTTCAGCGAGACATTTGGGGTTAAGTGACTTGCCCAAGATCCCATAGCCAGTGAGTTTTAAATATCTGATATTGGATTTGAACTCAGATACTCCTGACTCCAGGATCAGTTCTCTATTTACTGCATCATCTAGTTGCCCTTTTTTATGTTATGTTTTTTTTTACCCTCTTGACATAGATGCTTGGATATTTCTCTGTACCTCTTTAGCTTATTTTTCCTCTTTTTTTCCTCTTGGAGTACTTTTCCATTCTTTTGTGGAACTTCATTCTTCTTAATAAACTAGAGATGTGAATGCCTCTAGTAGCGTGTGTTCTCCAGGTGTGTGCCTGATTAGTAATTGCTCCCTTCTCAAACCTCTCATAAATTTATCTTTTCTTAGAGTGTATCATAGTTGTTGTTTTTTAAACAACTAGAGCTATAATAGGCTTAAAGATCTTAGAGAGTAGAGCTGAGCTTTGAGGACTATATAATCTCCTGGTGATGATAGTGAGATGAGGATCTATAGATTATGCTAAGAGAGAAGACATTCAGTACTCTTCAAATCAAGGAAAAATATGTTGCAAGGATTAGCAATTCCTCTGATATAAACAAGTTGGTATATCATTTTCTTAGGGTATATACCAGATTAATAATGGAAAATCTCCACTGATTGTTTAAATTTGAAGACCAATACTTACTTCTAGTGATTCATATAGGGGCTAATGATACCACCAGAAGGAATCTAAAAAACATTTCTAAGAATTAGGAACTAAAGATCTTAAGAATACAAAGTATGTTTTCCATCACTACTGCTGATAAAAGGAAGGGGTTTTAGCAGAGAAAGTTAAATATGGAAATTGATTAGCTTGTTAAAGAAGATAGTGACAGAGAATAAGATTTGGATTTTTCAACCTGGATTTAAGAAACAAAAATAATGGGCTTTTGGACAGAGACAGAGTTCATCTAATGAGGGCTGAAATGAATATATTTTCCTAGAGCCTTGTAGATCTGGTGGAAAAGATCTTTATTTTAAAAACAGAATAGAATGAAATTAAAGGAGGGAAAATGAAGGCATATCTCTGCTAAGCCAGATATTTCTAAGAGTTGTAGATATAATATATTTTTGTCGAGTCATTTTTCAGTTGTGTCCCCTTCATGACCCTATTTGTTTTTTTGTTTTTTTTTTTTTGGCAAAAATACTACAGTGATTTGCTATTTTCATCTTCAGCTTTTTTTTTACAGATGAGGAAACTGAGGAAAACAAGGATAGTGACTTGCTCAGGATTACACAGCTAGAAAGAGGTCAGAACTAAACTCAGGAAGATGAATCTTTTTGACTCTAGGATTGGTGCTCTATCTACTGTGTCACCTAACTATCCAGGAATGATATAGAGAGAAGACAATTAGAGGTCTAAGAATTCATGAGAGAAGATGTCTAAGAAAAGTATCCTTAGATACCTATCCATAAACTATAAAACATAGTTCATAAATAAAACAAACTGGAGATCTTAACACAAGAAGATAAAATTAGTATGACAAAACATGGTGGAATGTGACTCATGACTAGAATATGGCAATGGCAAGGTATAAATTACTCAAAGGGCACAGATAGTTAACAGGGCAGTGGAATATCATATAGCCAAAAACCAAAACAAAACTAAAATCCTAACTCTCATGAGGACTTCTACAAATTGTGACATGATAAAGGGCATTTAGGTTAGATTCAGTAGAAGGAGGAAAAGAATTGATATTGTTGTGGGAATACATTATAGAATTGCCTGTCTGGAAGATGGAATTGAAGGATAAGTTTCAGAAATAATTCTCAAAGATAGTAGTAGTGATGGAGGTTATCTATTGGAGGGACTCTCCCAACTGAAAGCATAACAGCTTATAAATTCTTGCCTTAGTTTGATGATGCTTGTAGTATTTGAAGAAGTGAAAGAGAGAACAGAATTCTAATCACATGAATGAGATGATATAGGTTGGATAATATGGTAGATTCAGAATTAGTAGAATGATCAATTCAAGTCAACAAAAATTTATTAAGTAGACCCAAGAAATGATACATTAATTAACATAGGCTCTAAGTCAGTGCTTCTTTTAGATCAGAAGTATCAAACATGTGGCCCATGGCTGACTTCTACAGTCCTGAGAGCTGACCCAATCAGATTAAAATGTGATTGGGAATTTTTAAACAAAAACTTAATAAATAAATATAACAGGACACAGATAACTTTAAAAACTAAATCAATTTGTGGTCTACAGACCTTATATGGAGATTGGTGGTCCCATTCCTATTTGAGTTTACACCACTACGTTAAATGAATGCCTTTACTAAAGTACAGGACTCCATCCCTGATTCTTTTCTGTTCAACTTTTAAAAAATGACTTGGGTGAAGTCATAAATAGCATTTATAATATGTAATGCTTTACAAAGGACTTCAGATACATCTTATTTGAGTATCATAATAGCTCTGTGAGATAGTTATACAGATATCATAGTGTGATTAAGGAAAAAGAGCATTAGATTTTAAGTCAAAGAATATGGATTCAAATCCTGGCTCTCTCACTTTTTACCTGTGTGATGTTGGTCAGATCACCTCTCTGGACCTCAATTGCCTCATTTCTATAATGAAGAAAGTGGTTTAGAGAAGCTTTGTCCTTTTCAATTCTAAATTTGTGATACTGTTATCCCCATTTGACAGAGAAATGAAGGTTTAGAGGCAGTTAAGCAACCTTCCCTTGGTTGTGTAGTTAATAAGTACTGACAGCAGAATTTGAACTCCAAACCAGAATTTTATTCTCTGTTCGCTCATTGCCATGTTTTTTATCAAATTTATAGTTGACATGAAACTGGGAGAGATAGCTAGTGTGTGTGATGTTAGGATCAGAATCTAAAACATCTTAAGCTAGAATTAAGGAGTGATTCTAATAATATGAAATTTTATAGTATTAAATTTTAAGTCTTATACTTGGGGCTAAAAAAAATCAGTATATAAGTACAGCTTGGGAAGATGTGGCTAAATGAGGTTCATATCAAAAAGACCTGAGGTAACTGTGAATTCAATAAGCTTTCAAAAATCCTAGAGACTCAAAGTCATAATTTCCTCTTGTAAGCCAGGGTATCATATCACAAATACAGGGAACATTCTGGTACCAGCCTAGTGATGGAAATACTCAAATAGTTGTGGAGGATATATGTCTTTATTGCAAAGTTTAGTGGAATAATGGAATTTTCTTTTTTCGGAAGTAGAAAATATGTACAGCTAGAATGTGAATTATTAAGGAAGATGTTCAGGTACAAGCAATGATAAAAGACAGATGAATGAGTTGCCCAGAGCCATTGGTCAGACATAAGAGGGCTGAATTACACTGAAGGGAGGATGGGTTATTGGCTGGGCCAAACTTTCCAGTAGTTAGAATTCTCTCCAAGTGAAATGGGCTACTTTGGAAGATAGTGGGTTCTCTTTCTTTTAAGATCTTCAATCAGGGCTAGATGATAGAGTAGCTAGAGCATTGGGCCTGGAGTCATGAAGAAATGAGTTCAAATCTAGTCTCAGACTTACCAGCTGTGTGACATTGGGCAAGTTACTTAACCTTGCTTGCCTCAGTTTCATCATCTGTAAAATGAGCTGGAGAAAGAAATCATTCCAGTATCTTTGCCAAGAAAATCCTGAATTAGAATTATGAAGGAGTCATTGGATATGACTGAACAAAAACAAAAACAGGGAAAACCTCTAAAAATTAGAACTATCAATGGGGCACTCATGAGGCATTTGCCTTCACTGGGAGGGGCAGCATGTTTTAATGGGCAGATCCCTGGGTTTGGCAAGAAGACCTGGGTCCTATTCGTACTTCACATATTTTCTAGCTGTGTAACTTTGGGCAAATTATTTTTAAAAATTCAGTTTCCTCATCTGTAAAATGGGAATACCAACAGCATCTATCTACCTCTTGTTTTTTTTTAAAGGGATTAAACAAGTTTTTTTTTTTTGTAAAATGCTTTGCAAATCTTTGTGCATTATATAAATTAAATTATTACTATTGTCATTAATCATTATCACTGAAGACTTTTAAGCAGAAGCTGGATGACTATATTTCTTGGGAGTGTTTTAGAGGGAATTCCTGTGTAACTTAAACATGACCTTTGAGTTCTAGTCACACTTGGAGATGACAACATTCTATGATTCTTCCCTCTCTCTCACATATTATCCAGTCAATCATCAAGCCTGGCAATAAGGGCTTTCCATAATTTGGTCCCAAGTTGTGTCTCTAGTGATCTGTCCAATGACTCCCTAGACTCCTATGTATTTCTTATTATGTTATCATCTTAGACTGGATATATCTCTTCCTCTCTATCTCACTTACTTAATTTTTCTTATAGAATTCCCATTCATTATTTAGGTTCAGCTTAAATTCTACTTCTTCCATGAAACTTTTGCTATTCTCCTGACCTTCAGAAGAAAGTAAATGCTCCCATTTTCTCAATTCCCATTGCACTTAGTGACTCTGTGCTTTTAGTTTATTACCACTTTCTAGTTATGTAGGTGTCATCTCTATACTAGAATGTAAATCTTATAAGGACAGGAATCAGATCTTACTCTTCTTTGTATCATCCACAGGTCTTGTACAATGTCTTGAACTGGAATAGGTATTCAATAAACATTTCAATGAATGAAAGAATGGAGTGATTATAGAATCTCATCTCTGGTCAGATACTTCTCCAAAGGACCTGACCTTTGTTACCAATTTCAAACCCAGTTTCCTTTTCTAAAAATCATCATGGCACCTACCTCACAGAGTTGTTGTGAGGATCAATATATGTAATTTATCATATATTACATAATATATAATATTATATATATGAAATGTATAAAGTACTTTATATTTAATGCTATATATATGTTATATAAATGTTAGCTATTATTATGTTTATTGTTGTTATTATGTCAGCATGCCCCTTTGAGATCACATTAGTTGGAAATATTTATGGTTTCAGAATTGGCAAAGGCTTCAAAGTCAACTGCCTCATCTCCTAACTATATTCTCTCAGGGTGGCAAATATTTCCAGAGGCTGTAAGATACTTATTTTCTGGATATTGGAGGAAAAACATTTTTTTTAATATAAAAGAGTCCTGATCTACTTCAACTCTCTCATTTTACAGATGAGAAAACTGTGGTCAAGATAGATTAAATGACTTCTCCAAGATTACACATATAATAAATGGTAGAACAAAGATTCTAAATCAGATTCCTCAACTCTTAAGTTCATTGGCAAAGTTCTTTACATTTCCCATTATACCACAGTGTCTCTTAAGAAACTATAAAGATTGTTTTTTTTTGGTGGGGGGAAGGAGGCATAGAAAAAAGAGAGATGGGAAGATATGTCATATCCTCAAATGGATATAATGATGCAAACCAGAATATGATTAAAGCAAAGAAGAGATCTGAACAAAATACAAATCTGAGGAACCAGAGAGTGCAGAACTCTCTTGATTTCTTAGAAGCAATGATACCTAATCTGGGCCTTGAAGGACTAACTGGATGTCAGTGGACAGAGGGCCTTTTCTTCAATTCAGTAGTAGCTGGGTTTATAAGCTTTCCAGGGATTTTGTCAAGGTTTACATAAGCTTCCTCATGCCCAAATCTGAAATCTGGAATTGACACCTAGAGAATCTGTAGGACTTTAGATCTGGAAGGAACCTAAAAAATTGCCATTTTACAGAGGGGACTGAGGCTCACAGAAGGAAAGTATTTTATTGAAAGTCAGGATTTAGGAGTCCAGATTTAAAACCAAATCTTCTGACTCTTAAACTAATACTCTTTCTCCTATCCCATGCTGTCCTTGAATAGATGATTTAGAATTACCATGACAAATCATAGATGATACTTTGGCTTGTGAAACAGGTTAGGGTCAAGGTTGACCCAAATTAATTGTTATGATCTTGGGGACCTGTTCAACAGTCCTAAGAGCAGTCAACATTTAGGGAAGTAAGGCTGGAGAAACCAAAAAAATGACATGTAGTTTGTAGTTAATATACTTTCTGAAAGCTGCTGAACATCTGCTTAGGGATCAGTAGGTAGATGGGACAAAAGGAATATAAAGTAGCAAGTGTGTGTTGATGTTTAATAACCACTTCTCTGGGGGAAAAGTACCCATGATATACTTTTAAGTTTAATTTGCATTATTAATATTTTCTACATTATTATCTAAAATCTTGAAGTTCAACAAATCAAGCCATGATTTGTAACTTTCTAAGGTATAAATGCTCACACTGGGAATTTAACTATCAGTTCTAAGAGAAAACCACAAATCGACTGCCAGTTGTGGCTTCCATTGTTTCTTGCCATGCATCTAAATTAAATTTGAAAAGGTTGGATGGTGACCTCTTTTAATCCATGTCCAATTGTTTAAAAACAACAACAAAAATAATCTTGCTTCAAGGGCCAAGAAGCACATGTATGGAAAGAATGACTAATTGATTTGAATGTGTGAGAAGGATACATCGATCATACCCTGACATTTAACTTGTGTCCAACTTGCTCTAATTAGGGTCCCTGCCTTTGTAGAGGTGTGTCTCTTAACGGATTCTGTTGTTTTTAGCCCCATTTTCATAACATTCTGCTAGGAGAGAAGCCAGGAAGTTACTCAAATGGGACCAGGCCCAACATCTGATCACTGTCAGGATCTCTTGGGAATTTGGTGTGCAGTGGAAAGGATACTATATTTGGATTCAGGAAACTTGGATTAGAATCCTAGCACTGCTATTTACTTGTTTTTTTCTTTTTTAGAGGCACTTGTGGTTAAGTCACTTGCCCAGAGAGTCACACAGCTAGTATGTTTAAAGCAGAATTTGAATTCAGGTCCTCTTGACTCCAAGGCCAAATGCTCTGTCTAACCACTACACCACCTAACTGCCCCTCTGCTATTTACTTATGATTTTGACCAAGCACACAGTGCTTTGCATATAGTAAGCACTTAATAAATACTTCATTCAGTTGAAATCTCAATTTCCTCACGATAAGAGGGTGAAATGAGATCACGTCTGAAGTCCACTTTAGTTGTAAAACCATCATTTTAGAGAAGACAAGCGAGCTCCAAACTTCTCATTTTTCTGATGAAGTAATTGAGGCACAGAGAAGTTATATGACTTGCTCAGCATCACACAGCCAGTGAAATTAGAATGCAGGACTTCTTGCATCTGGGTTTAGCATTCTGTTACTCCATATTACCTCCATGCCTTAATGAGAAAGCAGTCAGAGTAGTGAATATACCACCAATAGGTTTTCCTATTTCTCTCTCCCAGACCATCCTTCCCTGGGATGTTTGGTAAGATGGTGTCCCTGTGTCCTTCACCACACCCTCTCCAAAGGCTGCTTTTCAGCACTAGTCTGGCTCTATCTCCAGCCATCACCCACAATATTTAGGAGACACCCTGTGATTCAATTAGAGGGCCCCTCCAGGGAGCATGTAATTATGCCCTATCTGGGCCTTGTAATGACAGCCCCTCAGATCACATGGGGAGCTGCCTTGCTTGGCTGCCCAAAACCTTTCCCTGGGAGGGAACTAATCCTCTTAGCCCAGATTGGTCTCTGTGAGGCACTTAACCAAATGCCTCTGGGAATGAATCCCTGCCAAAGGGCAAAGCTTTGCAACTGAGGGATGGCTTCTCTGTACTCTAGGGGCTGCTCAGATGGTACTTTGGCCTGAGGTCTCTGGGCACTCCCTGTTTCTTGAAAGCCTCAGAAGTTTTGAGTTTAGGAGTAACATTCTGCTTTACTCTAGCTTTATCAAGGGGTGCGGGACTTGGGAAGACTGAGGTTTGCAAAAAGATGGCCACGATTTGCTTAGTCCAAGTCTATGGAGCACAAGGGACGTGCTTTACTATTGGGATGTGTAATGCACCTTGGTGGCAGAGTGGATGGGTTCAAATCTGGCCTTAGACATTTATTAGTTTTGTGAAATCCTGGGCAACTTATTTAACTGTGCCTCAGTTTTTTCATCTGTAAAATGAGCCAGAGAAGGACATGGCAAACCCCTCTAATATCTTTGCCAAGAAAACCCACAAAGGGGTCACAAAAAGTTGGACATGGCTGAAAACAATTAAATAATAACAACAAATTGGTGACCAGTATCCTAGGTAGGTTGAGGAAACAGTGTAAATTGTAAAGAGATTTCAGAGCCCTCTTCTGAATGCTGCTTCTTGGAATATTGGCTTCTCTGAATTAACATTGATGCTGGTGAAACATGCAAACTGCCCTTCTTTTTCACTTTTACATCATTTAATTTATTAACATCCCCAACTTGGAATTTGGCCAGGACATCTGGAATGAGAATAAAAAATATCTATTCTCTTGAAATAAATGACCTTAATATATATATATATATATATATATATATATATATATATATAATTTACACACATATATAGAAATACATACATATCTGTATCTATATTCAGGGATCTACTGTATGTCTAGCAATTGCAGAGTTGTTTCAGAGACTAATAAAGGCTAAATATTATTATTCACTCCCCCTCATCCACTCCCTTACCTTTCAATTCATGCTTTATCAGACACATTGCTTCATTTCTTGAATTCATTGTATATGGGAAATTTCCCTTGGGTCCTATCCTTTGAGAAGAGAATCTCCATCTTGATTTTTGGGTGATTGGGTAATGACTTTTTCCATGCATATACACATAAATATATGTGCATGTATGTTAACACATATATAGTACACATACACACAAATTTGCCTACCAGACATCTTGCCTTTCTTTGCCATAGTTACTCCTGCCACTATTTTCTTCTCTATATAATCCTCCAGTATTGATAAAGGGAATGAACTGCATGTTGATATAACTTGCCTAAGTACTCCAACCTCCTGGTTGGGAAGGAGTGCTCTAAGGATTTCAACTTGATAGGCATAACTACTTCTTGTCCTTGCATAAATTCATTGTGTGATCTTAGTCACAATCTTTTTTGTGATCTCTTCCACGAAGAGCTTTCCTTCCCTTTCCCCTTCATCTTTCCCTTTCTGTTAATGTTTCCCTTTTCCTCTCCCTCCTCTCCTTTTCTTTTTTCTCCCTTCCTCTCCTCTCCCCTCTCCTCTTCTCTCTTCAATAGAGTATAGAGAAAAACACAAAGGCAGAAAGGCATGTAAGCTTGACTGAATGATGACTAATACAAAGAAATGAGTTAAGGTCTTGTATTTTGAAATCTTCAAGACTAGAAAGGTTAACAATAAGGACTGAAATTTTAAATATAGAAAAAATTAAAATGTTTTTCTAAAAAATAATTTGAGAAACAGTCTCAAGTCAGCAAGTATTTAGCAAGTACCTACTTTGTGCCAGGCATGCTAGGCAAAGGAAGAAACACAAAAACAGTCTCTGATCTCAAGGAGCTTATAAACTAATATGAGAGACAACATGTAAATGATGTACAAACAAGGTATATAGAGAATAATTCAGAACTAAGATTAATTAATATTTGGAGAAGCTTCTTGCAGAGATGAGATTTAGTTCAGAGACAGTAAATCAGAGAAGCCTGAAGACAAAAAGAAGGGAAAGAATTCTAGGCATGGGGGAAAGAGTGAAAATGTCCATAGTGAGAAGTTCTATTTTCTTTGAGAAGCAACAAGATCAATGTGTGGGGGTGATTAAAGTGTTAGAAGAAAGGCAGAAGGTGTTTGGATGGTGGGGGTGGGTATTGAAAGGCTTTAAAAGCCAAATAGAATATTATATTTGATCCTGGAAGTAATAGGGAGCCACTGGAGTTTAATGAATTAGAGAGATAGGTGACATGATCAGACCTGAGATTAAGATGGCTTTGATAGTTGAGTGGAAGTTGAACTGTGAGGCAATCAGACCAACCACTGAGATACTGAAATAGTCTAGGTGTTGAGGTGATGAGAGCCTGTACTTGGATAGTAGCAATTTCAGAAGAGAGGAGGGCACATTGAGAGATACTTCATCAGTAGAATTGACAGGACTTGACGACAGAGTGGATTTGTGGGGTGTTACAGAGAGTGTGGAATAGAAGATGACGTATAGGTTGCACTGTAAGTGGAAAGTATAATAAAGTGAAACTGACCTTTAAGTAATTATAATGACCAGACTTGCCTCCAGAGAAGAATTGAGAAAACACAGCTCTCTCCTTTTATCGAGGGGGTGGGGGACTATTGGCAAGACATTATATATATGCTCTTAGATTTTTTTGTTTAGCTGATTAAAAAAAATTTAAAAATCTTTGTCAAATCTTTTGTTAAAACCTTTGTTAAAAGAGTTTTATTTGGAAATGTATGTGATATAAAAATAAAAGACCTTAATAATAATACCAAAACTGTAAAAAATATATGAAAAAGGTAATGTTAATGACATATTTAAAACAAAAAGGAGTGTGTGGGCTCAGACAATCCTTTCTACTTAATTCTTTGTTCTATGTTTTCAATCATTCCTTTGCCAGGATATAGAGAGACAGAATATAAGGCAAGCCTATAATGTAATGTGATGGATATGAGTTCACAGGTGAAAATCCTTCTAATTAATGGTCATACTGGGTAGACTGTGCTGTAACAGGTATACCATAGTTTTGGGTTATTAAATCTGGAGAAGGAATCAAGATGATGGACCACTGTCCTTTTATCTTCTAGAAGACTGAGAATCAAGTAGCAAAAGTTTCACAGTTAACAATGTAATTATAAGGGTGAGGAAGCTCCCTTTCTCTTTCAGAATATTTTCCTTCAGGCATATACTGGTGACTTTGAATTAAAATAATTGAAAGCACAAAAATCTGAGTTCAAATCCCATCTCTGATAAACAGATAGTGTCTGTGGATATGTGCAGAGGTGAAGGACATGTACTTACTTGGAGTTCTCTCTTCCAATAAAATAATAGATCCATATTATATCCTTATTGTCACATAATCCAACTTGTTGTAAGAACTGTTTTATAAAGTGCAATATAAATGTGAGCCATCATTATATATAAAACCTACCTTTCCTGCCTTTTTACATATTGCTGTGCTCCATGAACTCTACTTTCCGGTTAAACTGACCTGTTTATTGTTACTCATACATGGCGCTCAATTTCTCATTTCTATGACTTTACACTGGCAGTCTCCCAAATGCACTCTTTCTTCATTTCTGTCTCTTAGGATCCCAGTTTTTTTCAAGATTCAACTCAAGAAACATCTTCTACATGAAGCCTTTCTTAATTTCTATAGCTGCTAATGTCCTTTTCCCTCAAATCATCTTGTATGCATTTTGTGTATATATATGTATATATATATATATATACACACATATATATATATTACACATTTTTACAAACATGTCTTTCTTTTTTCCTCCCTCCCTCCCTCCTTCTCTCTCTCTGAATATAATACCATATATCTATATGTGTATATGCATATATGTGCATATTTATATGTGTGTATCTGTGTGTATCTGTGTGTATATCTATATCTTTATGTAGGATAGCTAGGTTTCAGAGTGGATAGAATGTTGGCCTTGAACTCAGGAGGACTTGAGTTCAAATGTAATCTCAGATACTAGCTGTGCAATCCTGGACAAGTCACTTAACCCTGTTTGCCTCAGTTTCCTCATTTGTAAAACAAGTTGAAGAAAGAAACGGCAGACAACTCCAGCATCTCTACCAAGAAAACTCCAAATGGGGTTATGAAGAGTAGGACATGACTGAAAAACAAATCTATGTGCATCTATATATGCATATTTATAATATGCACAAAGATACACACAGTGCCATACATACACATACCACATGTGACATAAATACATCTATATGTAGTATACATACACATGTATATGTACACACACATAAAAGGTACCCAAACCGCACTTAGCCATCGTGCACATACATGATGCCCTATACATACACACATGGATATATGTACATATACATACACACATGCACATGTGTATGCATATACACATATGTATGTATACATATATACTGTTTGCATATGTAAACACACACAAAATGTGCTTAAAACTGCACTTAGGCTTTTGGGACACCTTGTAGCTGTTGTCATCCCCCTTTAAGAGTGTAAGTTTCCTGAGAGCAAGTACTGTTTCACTTTTATCTTTTTATCCTCAGAATATAGCACTGTATCTGGTATATCAGAGATGCTTAATAAATGTTGATTTATATTTTAATCCTTATGTGGGCCACAGTATTATTTTAATTTAAGCTCATGCTCAGTAATCACATGCTTTCCCTGAGCTCAGAGCAAGTTTCAGGGGGTGAAGATTGGATCTAAAGTTTGAAGTAAAGAGTTTTATCTGGGTTAAGTAGAGGAAAAAAATGGGCAAGGAGAAAGGGCTTTGGGGGACAGAAATGTCATTTCTGCTGTTCTGCTACTGAATCGTGCTGTGAGAATGTCAGAGGGAGCAACCCTAAAGAGAGACCCATTCCTGGGCAAGGGAGAGGGTGACCTTGGGCAAAAATCAGTAACTCAAAGTAAACTATTGGATTTGCATGGGAGATAGAGAAGGAAAGGAAGTACAAATAAACAAAGCAGGGAGAAAATGAAGAAAGAGAGGAGGAGGGAGAAGGGCTGGGAGGAGATAAGCAAAATTTTTCTGTTCTCAAGGATAATTATACTTAGAATCATTTACCAGTGGGACTTTGGGGCTTGAACATCAATAGTAATTACAGTATAGGTTTCAGTGAGGAATTTGACATATATCTCTGAGTAAAATGTAGGCAATACTGAAGGATCTTAGCCTGTTCCAATAACCAAGTCCCATAGTATAACCATTAACCTCAAATCCATAGAGTTTGTTATTGATCATGAATGACCATGTGGTACAGTGAATAGAGAGCTGGGCCTAGAATCAGGAAAACCAGAGTTCAAATACTGGATCACTTGTTCTCTGATCTTATTCTGTCTTCTCCAATCTCCTTGCATTCTTCTTTCACCTTCTTATAGCTGAACACACTCCCTCTTCATCTTTGCCTAGAGAAATTTAAAGCATTCATTATAATTTATAACAAATTGGGGGTAATAATGAGTGAGAGGCAGGTAGGTAGCATTGAAAATAGCAAGCTGGATTTGCTATCAGGAAGATATGGATTCAAATCCTATGTCAGATACTTACTGTGTGACCTTGGGAAAATCACTTAACTTCTCAATGTCTCAGTTTTCTTATCTTTCAAATGAGCAAACAGAGCTATTGAGAAGATTAAATGAGGTAAAATAAGGAACAAAATTTAAGGTGCTATACCAATTAAGTATTAACTTTTTTAGCCATTTATATTTATATGTTCTTGTGATGAATGAGATCCATTTCTCTTTTTTCTCCCTCTGTCATATTGTTATCAACCAGCATTGGCTGCCACTTTGTAAACAGACTGGATAATTCTTAAGAAGACATCATATAAAGTGACCTGTTTTTGTACTTTTGGGACAAGTTGTCTCTGTAACTCCAAGGGAAGACCTGAGTTCTAATCTTCATTTTGTGTCACTTAATTTTGTGGCCTTTAGCAGTTACTTCCTTGTGTCTCATTTTTCTCATCTCAAAAATGAAAGAGTTGCATTGGAGTAGATTTCTTAACCTAGAAGCTATAACTCAGTTAAAAAAATTTTTGATAGTTATATTTTAATGTTTCCTTTGTAATCTGTTGTCTTAATATTAATTTAAAAGAACTATTCTGAAAAGGAGTTATAGGCCTTACCAGGCTACTAAAGGAATCAATGACACAAAAATGATTAAGAACTTTTGTATTCAATCTCTAAGGTTCCAGTTAATACTTACATTCTTTGGCTTAAAAATTTATTTTAAACTTAAAAACAAAATAAGAAAAAAAATTGCCATGAACACAGCAAACCCTAAGAGATAGTTCAATATAAAGCAATAAATTTCCATTTCAATCAACAAAGAAGCAAAGAAAATCTGGATAGCTTTGAAATTAGAAAATCTGGATAGCTTTGAAAACAATTTCAAAGCTATCCAGATTTTCTTTGCTTTTTTGTTGATTGAAATGGAAATTTTGTATATACATTGTTTTCAAAGCTATCCAGATTTTCTGCTTCTTTGTTGATTGGTTTCTTTTGTTCTTTGCTGTGTACTTTTTACTTCATTATTTTCTTCTCCCCACACTCTAAAAAAACTACAATTAAGCATAGACATATATACAAAAATATAGATAGCTATAAACATACAATATATGTATATATGTATATACACATGTACATTCATACATGTATATGTAAGACCATACTATGCTTATTTTCTTCTATCATCTGTTTCTCTCAAGATAGATAGTGTCTTCTTAGGTCCAAGTCTTTCCATGTTTTTCTAAATCAACCATTTCATCATTTCCTATACCACAGCAATATCCAACCCAATCACATCCTATCTGAAAGACTGTCTATGACAGATTCCCCCCACCTTTCACTTTTTGTGTTCCTTCTATTCTTGGCTACATAGGTTTTAGTTACATAAGACAATTTTAATTTAAAATAATTAAAATGATCCTTTTTCTATTTTAACAATGTTCTTTTTTATAATATAGTTTAAGGTCAGATACTGCTAAATCTACTTCTTTTACATCTCCCCCCCCCGTTTCTTTGAAGTTTCTGACCTTTTGTTCTTCCAAATGAGCTTTGTTAATTATTTTTTTCTAACTCAGTAAAATAATTTTTGAAGTAATTCACATTCTTTATTTTCATGATATTTTGTATCCTTCCTTCTTACTCTTATGCTCCAAAATTCTACTTTCTCTCAGCTATATAGCCTTTGGGAATTTTTATTCATGGTATCAGAAACTGTTGGCATCCATCCATGGTCTGTTCAAATACCAAGGCAGCAATAGCTAAAAATTGGTAAAGAGAGATAGGAGGAGAATGTGGAAGCAGTGAAGGTACCTCCTGGTAAATGAGTAATTTCTTTTCTTTGTTCTTAACCTTTTCATTGTACCAAGAAAACATAAAACACTGGCTTCTCTTCATTTGCTTGGAAGCATCAATCTGGTTCCCAAGGTCCCTGTCTAGGGGGATCCCCCCCAATCATCAAAGACAAGCAGTAAACTAGATTTATATATCTTGTGTTATAGCATCATCAGCTAGGGGACTCGGTTTCTCCTTCTTTTAATTAAAAATAAAATAACAGCTCTAAGCTTATATTTAGAAAGATGTCAGTGAAGGCACTGAAGCTAGCACTGGCCCAACGCCTTCCATTTGCAGTGACATTGATTTTTAATAAAGGAAGCATTTGAAATTCAGAGTGACTTTGATGAAAGAGCTTTTTTCTAGAATTGGAATGATATCTATTTGCTATTCCCTCCTCCATCTCCTTATTGTTTTTCTCGATGTTTCTTGAGTTGAACACCAAAACTGGAATGATAATAATGACAACAACAACAAAAACAACAATAATAAATGATATTTCTATAGCATTTTAAAGTTTGCAAACTTTTAAGAATACTGGGAGTAGGGTTGGGTTAGGTCTTGACTTTTCTTCTGGTATAAGAATTTCTCTGGTATAAGAATTCTAGCCATGGATACAGATCTTTAACTGACCTCAATTACTGGTGTTTTTTTAAACCTTCTTTTGTGTTGTGGACATTTTGGGCAGTTTGATGAAGCTCATGGACTCCTCGGGATAATGTTTTTATTGTATAAAATAAAATATACAATATTCAGAAGAAAACCAATTATATTGAAATACATTTATCTAAATAGGAGAAAAAAAACACATGTATGGATTCTAGGTTAAAAACCCTGATTTTTAATTTTAGAGATGTTGACAATCTTAAAAAAAGTTGCCTGAGGTGACACTCATGGTCACAGAGCTAATAGGTATCAGAGACTTGAACCTAGATAATCCTGACCCTGAGTCCAGACTATGCCTTTCTGTTCTACAAAATACTTTTCATGTGAAATCTGACTTTGGTGACAGTTAAATACGGGTTCCAAATGCCTCAAAAATTCTTCTAATAGTAAAGATTATGTTTTTAACTTAGTTAGATAAAACATCACATATTTATTGCATAGCTACTATATGCAAGAAAATGTAGTAGGCAGCCCAGGAGTGGGAAGTAGGAAAGAAATAAGAAGGAGAATAAGGTATAATCTCTACCCTCAAAGAGCTTACAATGCACTTGGACACATATAAAGCATGAACATATAAACAGAAAAAAAGACTTATACGACGTTGTAGGCAATAGTCAAATTGATATTACAAAGACTGCTTTGCATTATTAATTACCAGGTGAATGGCACATATCATAACTCCTTCATCAGTTCAGAAGTCTGAGAGATAACTGTGAGATGAGGATCATCAGGGAAGGCTTCATAGAAATGGAATATAAACCTGAGCTTGAAAGGTAGAGGACATCTACATGAGTCAGTGGGGAGAATACCAGGCCTGGAGTCAGGAAGATGAATCTTCCTGAGTTTAAATTTGGCTGCAAACACGTATTAGCTGTGAGACCCTGGGCAAGTCACTTAACCCTGTTTGCCTCAGTTTCCTCACTTGTTAAATGAACTGGAGAAAGAAATGGCAAATCACTCCAGTATCTTTACCAAGAAAACTCCAAATGGTGTCATGAAGAGTTGGATAGGACTGAAATGACTGAATCACCAGTGAAGTTTAGACCATTTTCATTTTTGCTCTCTGTGAGAGCTTTGGGATTTGATTTTTTTGTCCCAAATGGAACTGAAGAGGAAGCAAGAATAAGGTACAGAATGGGGAAAAATTTTTCTACAATTGGTCTCTATCTTCAAATATCTGAAGGCTTGTCATGTAAAAAAGAGGTTAGATTTATATTATTTGGCCAGAGGAATAATGCCTAAGACAGCACAGAGAGGCAGATTTTTGTTTTAATATTAAGAAGTTCCTAACACTTAGAGCTGCCCAGAGAATTGAAACAAAATTCAAAAGGTAGTGAGTTCCTTGTCCCAGGAGGTATTCATTTGAAGTCTTGATGATTCCTTGGTAAGGAGGGATAGTGTGGAAAGAATTCATGAATAAAGTAGGGGCTGAGTTCAGTGAACTCTGGGATCATTTAATTTGTTAATTTGACCTATCCTAATGCTAGTTGTAGAATTTAGCCAGTAAGTATTAAGGGATAATTTTCTTTCTTTCTTTTTTTTAATTAAAAGCTTTTTATTTACAAAACATATGAGTGATTTTTCAACATTGACCTTTGCAAAATTTTTTTTTTGTTCCAAGCTTTTCCCCTCCTTCCCCTCACCCCCACCCCTAGATGACAGGTAATCTAATACATGCTAAATATGTTAAATTATATGACAAACCCAATATTTGCATACATATCTATACAGTTATCTTACTGCACAAGAAACATCAGATCTAGAAAGAGAGAAAAAAAACCCAATAACCTAAGAAGGAAAACAAAATGCAAGGAAATATTCACAGAAAGTGTTAAAATGCTGTGTTGTGGTTCACACTCAGTTCCCTCAGGCCTCTCTCTGGATGTATATGACTATCTTCATCACTGAACAATAGGAACTGGTTTGAATCATTGTTGAAGAGAACCATGTCCATCAGAATTGATTGGGATAATTTTCTTAAGAACTATTATACATATTAGACACATCTATGAACACATGTATACATATGGGTATATGTAAATGTATAATGTATGAGTATATAAATAATATAATGACACTGCTCACTTCCATAGAAGTGAGGGCACTACAGATTTTGGTTATCTGGGAAAGAGAAGTTGGGCAGAAGGGGATCTGAGAGTGTTAAACCACGACTGCCTGACCAGCAAACTAATAGAACTAGCTAGAGAAGGTGAGAAAGGTCAAACTCATCTCTTGGGCATAGAAATTGATTGAGTGCTATCCAAGATGACCTGTATAGCTTATCATACCAAGGGATCTTTTCTGTGTCTGTATTGATGTAGGTGACAGGTGTTTCCCAGAGTGTGCCCAATGACTCAGCCATACTCAGGTCATTGCCAATGTATATTATTTCTACTATGGAAGTGATTGGCCCATGGTTTTGCTGGGCTGATTTCAGGAGTGTCAACAACTTGATTCTGAGAGTTGATGAATTTTGAAACATCCAGGGCATTCCAGAGATGAGAAATCTAAAAATTCTACGAGCTAAGAAGAAGCTAAGAAATGAAAATCTGCCTGCAGAAGGAATCTCAGAGGGAAGTACATAAGAAGTACATAGAGAAAAAGTGGCCTCTTGGCTACTTGTGAGTAGCTGGAAGCAGTGCATAGTTTACAGGGCTTCTTAAATTTTTTCCAATCTCAACACCTTTTTGACCAACAAATTTTCACATGATCCCAGGCAAATATATATATATATATATATATATATATAATAAGTATACAAATCAAACATGTACTGATAATAAATCATAGTTTTGTGATCTCCATATTCAGTTATGAGATCCCATGGGATTGCAAATCACAAAAATTAAAGAAGCTGAGGCTCTAGCAAAAAAAATTACTTTAATGTTTTTAAAAATTATTTAATAAAACAAATATTTCTATAACACACCACAACAAAAAGATGATTGCACACAAAATTGCATATCTACTATATGCGACTTCTTATTCCTTTCATATATGCAACACAATTCTCATGTAAATTTCTTTATTTCTTTTTTTCATCCCCTGTCCTAAAGAGAGCTGCTACTAATAGACCCCAATAGACCTTATGTATATATGCATACACATACATACACACACACACACATATGTATTCTATATATATTTCCACTTATCAGTTCTTTCTCTAGATGCAGATAACATCTTCTGTAGTATTCTGAATAACAAAAACAATACCTTACATTCATCTAAGACTAGTCTGTGTTCAGGGTTCTTAATATGTTATCTTAGTGATTCTCTGTTGATATAGGGGTCCCTGGGTGTCACTGAGACCCTTTCAAAGGGCCTATGAGAACAAAACCATTTTTATGCTAACACTAAGATGTTTTTGAAAATTCCAATATTGTAGAGATAAACTAAGACCTATAACTTATAAGACTTTGTTTTCCTTCAATAATTTTTAAGAATGTAAAGGAGTCCTGAGACCAAAAGGTTTGAGAAACATTCCATTATTATATTCAATCATCATGATTACTTTCTTAGATATCAGGGAAAAATATACTGCACTTAATCTTCTTTTACAGATGAGGAAGCTGAGTTTCTATGAGGCTCTGAAAATTTATCATCTGTATGATTTTAGCCTTTGGATCTGTTTCCTCATCTACAAAATAAAGGGTCTGGATTACCCTGTCTGGCTCTAAAATCTTATGATTTGTGCCTGAAGTTGTGTAGCGTGCAAGTGGTGAATATGGAATTTGAACCTGTCATCTGACTCTAAACACAATTACTACTCTTTGTACCATATCATATTGTCTCTTTGTGAGTAAATCCTTGGTTGAAAAATGAGTATACAAACTTCTAGAAGCTAGGTTTCTAGGTATTGTAGGGCAGCGGTTCTTAACCTCAGTCTGTAAAGTTTATTTTGAATGTATATTTTGATAATTATATTTCAGTGTATTTGGTTTTCTTTATCATATTATATATTTTATTTCATGTGTTTAAAAACATTATTCTGAGAAGGGATCCATAGACTTTATTGGATTGCTCAAGGGGTGCCAGGACACTCAAAAAAGAGCCCCGCTTTGAAGAAAGGTTAAAAGTGAATTTTGTAACTTTTTAAAAATGAAGTGAGAGAATTCTCTTCCTCTGTCCCTCCTCCCTGCCTCCCTCCCTCCCTTCCTTCCTTTTTTAAATTAAATAACTTCTGAAGTCCTTTCAGCTCTAGCATTCTATTGTTCTAGACACAATCTGAGTCAGTGGAAGAGGCTAGAGTCTTGTCCTTTAGAACTCAGTGGATGAATGCTATCCATGGGAAAACTCTGGCAAGTGAAGAATTTGTTCAAGGGAAGGGCAAGTCTGTCATTTAGGTATCAAATGAAAAGGTTCTCCTCTAACCCAACACCCAGAAGGTAAATTTGGTCTTATGTTTCTCAAAAGGATGCTAAATGTCATTCATGGAATTTGTCTGGAAATGACAAGGACAAAAATGTCTCCTGAGTTTTCAGCTGGAGAAATTGAGAAGCCAGTGTTTTCTTTCCAGAGGAGTCAATGTTCCAGTGGTTTAAAGGGCAGCTCTGTCCATCAATTCTCTAGTCAGGTGCTGTCATGCCAATTTTCCTACTCTAGGATCAACACCAGCAAAAAATCCAAGAAAAAAGAAAATGAAACAAAACTAACACAGGTGTGTCTTATTTTTATATTTCATGAAGAAAAGTATGTGCAATTTTGATTTTTTTTCTTTTTTCGGTAAATGAAATAATTTTAAATGCATGAGGGGTACTGGCTATTTATACAAATCCTTTAATGAATGCCTTTGGTAATTTAATATTCATTCCTTAATTTCTCTCTTGTGTAATCAATTTATCTCTTTTATAAGTTTAGATTAGATGATTTCTGAATTTTCTTCCAACTCAAAAAATGTGTAATCCTGGCATCAATCTGGATTTCCATATATTGGATTTGCTTAAAGTGAGATTCACCAATACTGAATTCAGCCAGAATAGAGAGCAATTCAGCTTGTCAACAGTGACAGCCATTTGTCTGGGACTGATTGGAGAACTATCTGATTACAGGCAGGAGAGAGACTGCTGAAAAGGCACCTGCTTCCATGCCAGGCCTGTTTCCCTGTGGCACCTCTGACTCAGACCCTCTCAGGTTACTGACAATTATATTTACTTTCCTTGATTATGTGGGACTGATTTGGTCATGAGGTTGTTGGGCTGGGCTACACATAGGCTTAGCTTGGTCATCAGGATGGTTGTCCCTGGAGTCGAAGAAAGGCCTTCAGGACCTTCAGATTGAATTTCCACATTGCCCATTGACATCCTCCTCAGATCATCCTAAGAAAGTTACCCTTAGAAGCAGAGGCTTTTATACCTGGCAGGAATCTCAGAAATCATCTCCCCAACTCCTTCATCACACAGATGAGGATGCAGAGACAGAGAAGATATGAAAAAGCCAGGACCAGTGTCTGGATCTCTTGACTCCCTGTCTTATATCAGAATAGCACCTGTCACAGAGAATTATTTTTAGGGCTGATTGAAAACACATGTAAAGTGTTTTACAAACTATACAATGCCATATAAGTGTTATCTATTCTTATCATTATCAATATTAACATAGTAAGGGGAAGGAATCAAGACTTAGTTTACAAAATGTCCTTTCTATCAGCTATATCCAGTTTTTGAATATCAGAGTTCTGGTGTGGTCCATGAGCCACTGAGGATTCGGAAAGGATTTTTTAAAAATGGCTTTAGGACTATTCACTTGGAGGATTAATGTTGATGATATAACAATGTTGGAACTTGGGACAGTCAAGCCAGGCCATTTGCTAGGGAAGATGCAGGAGGAAAGGGAAGGCAGCCAATAAGAAACACTTTTAAATGTGCCTTTTTGTAATTGCACAGATTTTTAATGGCAGAAAATTCTCCATACCATGGCATGCATATATTTATTTTGTGATAAATCAAGTCAGATCTGTTATGGCAAAGACTCAAAATAGTTCTAGGGACAATGAGGCCCAGGGGGCACCATTTTCAATCTTTGCCTCAAGTCTACAAATGTTTTCTCTTGGCTTCAGTTGATACTTTTCCCTCTGATGTTAACTGATTTATTATATTTAATAAAATCCTCCACTGAAGTTCTACTCAATGCTTCATTATCACAGAGAGGTGACCCTGTATTCTTGCTCACAAAGAATAAGCCCTGGCAGGTCCTTCCATGCTGAAAAGACTTCAAGCCTAGGTCTTGTGACCAAACTGGTGATTGTTTTCCCCCTGAGGACCAGCTTATCTTAGACATGCAGAAACCGATCACTAGATGGTTGGTCACCAGAATTATTATTATCTTTTTTAGCTCTCAAAACCCATAATACTTGTCTAACAACAGATGAAGGTATTGTGATCTTTCTTGGTGGAGGGAATGTTTACATGGATAGAATCACAGATCCCTGAAGTATTTAAGAAAAAATTGACATCAATCAGTCAATATTAATTGTTTTTACTATATATGCACTAGGCTCTATTCTCTTGTTTGTAAGCTTCCAAGTTGGGGTGGGGATTGGTAGAAATCATAAAATCATGGATTTGGAGCAGGGGGCAAATTAAGAGGTCAAGTCCAATCCTTTGAAGTGTTTGACAGATGAGACATAGATGAGGTGAAGTGATTTGTCTAAGATCACATAGCCAGTGGGTAGCATAGGAGTTATGAAACTTTGCTTGCGTTAAGGACCTTTTTGGCTATCTCCTAAAGCCTATGAAACCCCTTTCCCAATAATGCTTTTAAATGCATAAAATAAAACACATCAGTTTACAAAGGAAGCAAATCTATTGAAATGAAATGGTTATAATATTTTAGTTCATGGAACCTAGTTAAAAATCCTTTCTCTAGAGTAGAGGTGAAACCCACTCCCACCCTCAGACTGCAATGAGGACTTTTGATTGACTTTAAGGGGCCCATAGAGGCATCTAGGTAGCATCATAGTGCACAGAGTGCCAGTCCTGGAGTCAGGAAGAGGCACTTTCCAGGGTTCTAATCTGGCCTCAGACACTTCCTAGCTGTGTGACCCTGGATAAGCCACTTAATCCTGTTTGCCTCAGTTTCCTCATATGTAAAATGAGCTGGAGAAGCAAATTGCAAACCATTTCAGTATCTTTACAATGAAAACCCTAAATGGGATTATGAAGAATTAGAAATGACTGAAACAATTAACCTAACAATAGAAGGAGCCCATAGATTGAAAAATCTTAGAAATCACACCATGAATACCAGATACTGTTTCCATATTGCTCTCCTAGCATCTGAGATGGGACAAGTCTCTAAGTCCCCAAAGTCCTTGGTTTTCTCCTCTACTGAAGACTATATTTCATTCAGCCACATTCACATAATAAGATTTATCATACTTTGTGCACTGCTTTCTGTTAAGCATTGTGGATGATTAAAGAAGCGTAAGATATGTTTCCTTCCCCCTAAGGAGGTAACAGTCTAGGGGAGACAGGGCCTAAGACTAGCTAATATGCCTGAAATGATAGCTATGACACAGAACAGCAAACTCTATCTAAGCAACAGAGTGGATGATGCACTGGATCTGGACTTTGGGCTTGTTAGCCTAACTTTCCCCATCTGTACAATGAACTAGAGAAGGAAATTATAAAGTACCTTTACCAAGAAAATCCCAAATGGGATCTTGTAGAATTGGACACAACTGATATATAATTAAACAACAACAGCAAACTCCAAGTGCTTTTTTAGTGGTCCAAACCTTAGGAGCCCAGAAGACATAGAGGTTGTTTTGGGTGGAAATGTCTGAAGAAAGCTATTTTTTTGAGTTGGACCTTAAAGAATGGATGAAAATGATGTTGATAAGCATTTACTGAGCTCACACTGTGAGCATCAGACACTGTGAAAAGTGGTGGGGATGCAAAGAAAGACAAAAGACAATTGTTGCTCTTAAGGAATTCAAAATTTAATGGGAGGGAGAACATGAAACAATGATGAACAATCAAGCAATAGATAGGATAAGTTGGAGGTAATCAATAGAGATATAGCACTAGTTTTTTTAAAAAATTTTTTTTGGCAATTGTGGTTAATTAACTTGTCCCAGGTCACACAGCTAGTAAGTATCTGAGGCCACATTAAAACTCCTCCTGAGTCCAGGGCCAGTGCTGTACTAGCTCCTTGGAAAGGCACTAGTATTAAAGGGGATCGGGAATGGCTTGTCATAGAAGACAGGATTTTAGTTGAGACTTGAAGGAAGCCGGGATTTAAAGATGAAAGGAAGAATATTAGAGGAAGGAGGGACAGTCAGTGTCTTGGAGGTGGAAGGTCTTGGGATGAACAACAGGAGAACCAGTAGAGTGTCACTTGGATAACACAATAATTACTATGAGAAATATCCTTGTAATTCACATAGAGCTATTTATCCATGTGAATGTCTTCTCCCCCCAATGGAACGTAAACTCCTGGAAGGTAGGAATCATTTTTTGGTTTTGTTTTGGAATCCTTCTATTGTAATTGCAGAGGTAGCATCACAAAGCTGATAAAGGCTAAGTGTCAAAGCCAGAATGACTTGATTGCAAGTCCTGCTTCTGATACATTAGTTCTGATACATTAGATCCTAGACAAGTAATTTAACCTCTGCATATCCCTAGGCAATTCTCTGAGATTAAAGAATTGTGGGGAAGGCACTAATCTGAAATCATAGAGGGAGGAAATTTAATAAATCACGGGGTACAGTTAAAAAAGAACAAGCCAAAAAACTCATGGACAAGCCAAGGCAGCTAGCTAGCACATTGGTTAGAATTCCAGGTTGGAATCAGTAAAACCTAAGTTCAAATCTTACCTTACTAGCTAACTTACTAACTAATTTACTAGTTAACATGTGTTAGCTGTGATATTCTGGACAAGTTATTTTACTCTGTTTGCTTTGGTTTCTTCATCTGTAAAATGGCAAACTACTTCAGTGTCTTTGCTAAGAAAACCCCAAATAGGGTCACAAAGAGATATTATAGTATCAATTAAAAAACAAGCCAACCAACCCAACAATAGGGATTGGAGTCAGATACTTGATTTCGAGTTTTAGCTCTGCCTTTCACCAATTATGTGACCTGAACTCAGTGAAACAGAGATATTACTTGCTCTGACTCCTCATGATTGTTAGAATCAAATGAGATAATAAATTTAAAATTCTTTGCAAGTCACATCAAGTAAATAAGCATTTAATAAGTGCCTACTGTGTGCCAGGCAGTGTTAAGCACTCACTGAGTATATAAAGAAAGCAAAAAAAGCTCTGCTCTCAAGGAGTTTATAGATTAATAGGGGAGTTAACATAGTGACCACCATATACAAAATGCTATATAAATATAAGAAATTATTAATATTAGAGAGGTCCTAATTCTATTCATTATCCCAGACTACTTTTGCAATAATAGTGATAAAATAAATATATAGGTATACACATAATATTCAATATGCATGTACATAATAGATAGATATCAATAGATGTATGTATTTTATACATGTACACACACCTATGTGTATATGTAGAGTATAGATACATGCATATGTATGAATATACATATAAATACACAAAGATATATGTGTGTATAATTTATATATAAATATAGATAGATATATGTGAATAGACACACATACATACAAGACACATGTATGTGAATATATGTACACGTGTATGCACATTATAAAATAAATTTAAAAATAAGTAAAATATACATGCACACTTATACACATGCATACATATGTAGATCTTACAAAAACAAGGCAACAGAAGCAAAGATCCCTGTCACAAGCAGTACCACAGGCCAACTCCTAGCTCAAGGAAATACTACAGAATATTAAACAAATGATCATTCAACCTTTGACTGAAGACATTTAAGAAAGAGTACCCTCACTACCTACTAAGGGATCCTTTTGACTTTCAATAGCTCTAAATGTTAGGAAGCCCCCACCCCCTTTCATCAAGTTCAAATTGGCTTCTCTGCAACTTGTCACCTTCTCCAAGTTCTGGGCTGTGGGGTCAAGCAGGATAAGACTAAAGCTTATTCAAATATTTGAAGGTGACTTTTATGTCTCTTGTCTTCGTCAATTTAAATGAGCATTCACAGTTCCTTCAACCAGTCCTTATATGACATGATTTAGAGGCCCTTTGCGATTTTCGTCACGTTCCCTGGACTTTTGCCAGATTATTAATGTCTTCCTTAAACTGTGATTCTCAGAACAGGACATTGTGGGGTCTAACCAAGACAGGGAACAGCAAGTCCAGTACTTCCCCAGTCCTAGATACTGGCCCCCTCTCAGTGGAGTCTATGATTACATTTACTTTTAAAAAATCTTTTGACTGCCATATTCTGCTGTTGATTGATGTTGAGGTTGAGGTCTGCTAACCATTCACTATCTTTTTAGATTAATTTATGGATTATAATTGATATGTAATTATTTGCACATAGGACAATCTCTGTCCTATGAGATTATACATTCTTTGAAAGTGGAGATGGCAGTTTTAGTTTCTGTATCCTGAGCACCTAGCACTTCTTTACAATGAATCACACATTACAGGTGTGAAATTTGGCTGCAAAGATATATTGGAACTAATAAATTGTACAAGGCCTTGGATGCCAGCTTTAGGAGTTTATATTTTGTTTTATAGATAGTGAGGGGCTGGAAATTGAAGGATTTTTTGACAGGAAAATGATTGGATTAGACCTGTACATTAGGTAGAGTACAACTGTGCCAGAGTAAAAAAATCAAATGAAGAGGAAAGAAAAGAGACCAAATGATTACTTGGGAGGTTTTTCATTTTTGTTCAGAGTTGCCTTTGAAGTCTTCTAGATGGTATTCTAGAATGATTATAGAAGAACATCCAGGATTGTTAAATCTTCATTACTATAAAATGAGTATAATAGCATCTTCCTCACAGGGTCATTGTAAAGATAAAAAAGAGAAAATATTTGTAAAGTGCTTAACACACTTAATATGAATAATTATTATTTCCTCCCTCCCTCTCTTCCTTCCTCCTTTTCTCCCTTTCCCCTTCTCTCCCTTTTCTCCCTCCCTCTCTTCCCTTTCTCTCTCCCTCTCTCCCTCTTTCCCTCTTTTCTTTTCCTTCCTTCCTTCCTTCCTTCCTTCCTTCCTTCCTTCCCCCCCTCAAATACTTCTCAAGAGTTTCTGTCCTGAAGAACAACTATTTATCTGCATGGCATGGTGGAAACAAGCGGATTGGGAGTATAAGAACTCCCAATTTGCATCTCTTCTCTGCCACTTACTAACTGTATGTCTTTGGGTAAATTCCTGTGCTTCTCAGAGCTTTAGCTCTTCATCTCTAAAGAACAAAGGGTTGACAAGATGATTTTTGAGGTTCTTTACGGTTGTAAGATGATCCTGTGGTGTAAACTCTAGTGGGCTGCTAGGATATGGGATATATTAGGAAATTAAGACAGGAAGAAATGAAGAGAGAAGAGTCATAGGCAAATTATAAGTGTATGATTACTTCAATAATTTCATATTGTATGTTATCCATATTAGAACTGTATACAATAGGCCAAGCACTTAGATCACAAATAGAGGCACAAACATTACATATCAGAAAAGCATCCAGCACACACTGACAATAGACACTGCTTTTATTTTTGTTTTTGTATTCTAGATGCCTAACATACAGTAGGAGTTTAATAAATACTTGGATAATTAATAATATAATAATAGTTGATGTATTTATAGTGCTATATGACTTGCAAAACACTTTATAAATATTATCTCATTTTATCATCATTTCAACTCTGAGAAATAGGTGTTATTATTATCCCTATTTTGCAGATGAATAAACTGAGGCAGAAAGTGTTTAACATATTAGTTCAGGATCACACAACTAGAAGATGAATAAGGCCAGATTTGAACTCAGCTTCTCCTGACTCCAGGTCCAGCTCTCTATTCACATTTCCCATGATCTGGAAACATGTAAATTTAGTCACTGAAGGATACCCCTGGCATTTCTATAACTCCAGTCTCCATAGACCCTGTGGTTGAACTGATCTGTAAGTGCTGGGCGAATGATACCAGCAGTGAGTGCTGTTATGCTCAAGTAGAAAGAGAAATCACTGTGGCTTGGAGTGGTTAGGAGGAGGATTTAACAGAGGAAAGAAGCTCATGTGCTTGGGGTCCTGATGAATAGGGCACAGTGGAAGAAGATGCAACTATGTTTAGCAGAGTCACTTTCTTAGCTGTTGCCCTTTAAAAATAAAAAAGCTAAATGCTGCTTCCTTTCAGCCCTGAGGGCTGCTAGCTCACTTGGCCAAATAGGCCAGGGAGAAATGATGCCAACTCCTTCCCCCCAGAAGTCAGATGCCTGCCGTTCTCTGGCAGCACTGGCAAGGTCGCCCCTGCTCCATGCCCTGTCCTTGCCAGAACGCATGATATTAGGGTAACAGCTGACATCTTCCCTTTGCTGGGGAGTGACACGAGAAGCGTATGGAAGAGATGAGAGGTGTGATGGGTAGTGGCAGAGTTAGGAAATAACAGCTTCTTAGAGGGAAGAAGAAGAAAAGGAGAGAGAAAGGGATGAGTACCTTTGAACTGGGCAGCAGGATTCATTGTATATATTTCTCTTGGGAAATGCAAATACTTCTAATTTCTAATGAGTAAGGTTGGATTGAATGAGGCTTGGATGAGGTTCAGGATCAGTATCATTGGAGGACAATCTGTATTACTCTTGGGTTAAATGCTGATGAAGCTGTTTGGCAAAACTGGAAAAGGAGTAACAGACATTCAGGTCCTGTTTTTGAAAAAAAACTGGAATATACAGCTGCATCAGTAGCTTCAGGGTAAGGCCATTAGGAAAGGTTTCAAAGCTGGAAAGCTAGAAAAAAGGAAAAGCAGCATAGGAGAGCTGACCAAAAGCTGCATAACTCAGAAAAATAGGGATTGGTTTGGTTATATTTCTCTAAGTGGGAGACCAGGAGAGAGACACTAGGGCCACTGAGCTCTGAGTAGCTTTGGAGAGATCAGATTCATTCTAGAAGGGTGGGTCAGACCTGGGATCTATCAGAAAAGAACTTTGTTTCCTTGGTGATCAAGACAGTAGGGAGAGAAATGTCTTTAATCTCCCTCCATCCCTCTTTCCTTTCTTCTCTCCTTCCTTCTCTCATTCCCTCTCTCCTTCCTTCCCTCATTTTCTCTTTCCTTCCTTCTCCCCTTCCTTCCCTCCCACCTTATTTCCTTCCTTCCCTTCTCTTTCCTCCCCCTTCTCTCCCTTCCCTTCCTTTCCCTTCTCTTCCTTTTCCTTCCTTTCTCTTCCCTTTCCTTTCTTCTTTTTTCCCTTTTCTCTTTTTCCTTTTCCCCCTTTCCCTTTTCCCCTTCTTATGTCCTAAGACTTTCTCACTTTTGTATTGATACTGGAATAGCCATATAGTACATTGTTGTGCTAAAAAGATCCATGCAGGGGAGGAGTAACTCAAGGAGAAGGATGGCTAAGGTCATAGGATCATAGAATGTTTAGTACCAGGAGGGAGCCCGGAGATATAATCTATTATACCTTTTCCTTTTATAGATGAAGAAGGAGAAGCTTAGTGATCACAGAGTTAATTAGTAGGTGAGTCATGCTATAGAATCCCAGAATGTTGGAGTTGGGCAGGACCTTAGATGTCATCCAGTCCAACCTCCTCATTTTACAGATGAAGAAATTGAGGGCTAGAGAAATAAAATGACTTGTCCAAAGCCACAGATGTAGTAAGGATCTGACAACTGAAGTGGTTATCTGGATAATTATGGGAGGCACAATTCCTCATCTTGCCCCCACATTATTTTGATCATTGCCTCAAACTAAGCTGGTGAATGGATCTTAGTATTCTTTCTGCCTTCTGTTTCTACATTAAATAGCTTTAATTCCAGAAGCAGGATAGATAGAAGATGGGGAAGGAGGAGTGCTATCAATTTAAGCTGCTTTCCATTGTTCCAGGAAGTTAAAGATAAACTGCCCTTCCATATTTGGCTTGGCTTGGCTGGGGAGGTGCTTCATCTCTTCAGTGAAGGACCACCCTCCAATGATATCACTCTACTCTATTCATGAAGTGCATGTAAGGAACATACAAAATCTTAAATCCTAACTTCAGCACTAGTTATCTCTGTGACCACGGGCCAGCCACAATTTCATCTTCACTGAATGTGTGAACAACAATCCCATTAAAACCTTCAGAAAGGACTAGTATCTCTGGTGTGAAAGCTTGTTAAGCACTTTTCAGGGCTGTTCTTCCACATTTGGTGTCTACCTGTCACCCAACTCTGAAGCTACAGCATGAACAATGGCCATATCCCACCAAAATCTTTGCAGATGGGTGACATCAGATTGAGAGTAACCTGATGGTCTTCAAACCTGTTGGTGAGTTCAGGAGATGTCTACCCTGAGGATGTGAAGACTTCCCCCAGTGAAATGGGCAGAAGAGAACCATTTGTCCTCAGTCATGATAAAGGTAGCTGAAGTGGGCTCTGGGGAGCACTTAGAGCTTGGTCAGACTTCAAAGATGTCAAGGTCATTCATTATATCCCAGGTCTTTTCTACTCATCTTTACTTTTGTCCCACCACTGGACTTTGAATTCTCTGGAAGAGAGGATGAGATCATTGATTTTGTGCAACTCTGTCACACTTAAATCCAATTCATGCACAAATCAAGACACCACCCCATAATGTCATTGGTTCTTTTCAAAAATGAAGGGCAGACAATAACAACCACTACCACCTACCCAAATAGGTTGGTATGAGGATCACATAACTCGATCGATAGAAAGTGCTGTGTAAACTTTTTGGTATCACATATTAACTATGTAGCCATGTCTGCCTCAGTTTCCTCATCTGTGGAATGAGGATAATAATAGCAGCACTGACCTCCCAGAGATGGTATAAGAATAAAATGAGATAAAAGTTGTAAAGTACTCTGTGAAGCTTAAAGTACAATAAGATACTATTTATTATTATTATTGTTGGCAGACATGTTGCAATGGATAGAACACTGGGCCTGGAATCTGAATTCAAAGCCAATCTCAGACACAAAAAATATTAGTTTTAGAAAACAAAGGCTTGTTAGAAAAAATAACAAAATTTAATCTAAAAAGAAGTTGAATGAACTAGTGAAGTTTTAGCTAAATTTCCATTCTGTTTGAGTTTTTTCTCTCCTCTCCTTTAAGGCCTCATTACTTGTTATTATTATTATTGGGGTGGTAAGGGCCATTTCATTAAAAACAATGGAACAGTGATTTCCAATACAGAGATTTTGTTGTTAAGCAGGTGGGTAAGAGAGATATCCTCTCTTATATTGACCAAAAAATACTTCAACCAAGTCCTGAGAAATTGGAGAAAGGATAGTAAAGATGGGAAAGTAAAGATTTCCTGACTGGTTATTTCCTTAGTCTTTATTGATTGTCTAACCTGATAAGGAATTGAAATCTGAAAACAGAGGTATGATGACCTGAGAGTGAGTCTAAGGATATTGCTATAGGCAACTTCTATAGAGAGATGAATTACTTGCCAACTTTAGGAAAGGCCTTGAAGATCTCATTCTGTTGTGGTAATGAATTTATAGGTAATTGATGATGGTTTATGATTATCTTTCTTTATATTCTCTGTCATTCCCCATCTCCCTCTCCCTCCTCTCCCCTTCTTTCTCTCCCTTCCTTCCTCCCTCTCCTTTCCCCTCCTTCCTTCTTCTCTCCCTCCTTTTTCTTTGACTCTGTCTCTCTGTCTCTCTCTTTCTCTCTCTCTGCCTCTCCTCCCCTCCCTCTCTCTGTCCCTCCCTCTATCAGCATCTCTTCTCCCCCTTTCAGCATCTCTTTGTGTCTCTGTCTGTCTCTGTCTCTCTGTGTGTCTCTGTCTTTGTCTCTCTCTCTCATACACACACACACACACACACACACACACTTAGGTGCCAAATAACAAAACAGAGAATAGAAATTGTTAGTTGGGTAAATCTGGAAGGGAAAAATTCCCCATCTTGCTTTGCAGTAACTCAAATCATTGCCTGGATGATCTGCTTTGCTCAGCAATTGGTACTGAATGGATGACAGTATTGGTTCTTTCTCCCAGTTCTACATCAAAAGACTTTGATCCCCTTCATTTTTCAGACTACCTGGTAATGACAAGCTGCTGTTTGGTTAATCAGGTGTAGGAAAAAAAGAAGTAGCCCAGAGATAGTGAAGGGAAGTTTCTTGCAAGAAAAGAGTTGTCTATTTAAGCTGATTCCCTTAGTGTATCCTGAACACAAAATACTTAGCATGATTTTATGGTAAAAGTAATCAGTGACAGCAATGGAGATTAGATATTTGAACCATTGAGCCATGAGGATAAAGAAGGCAACCAGAAGACATTATTCTTTCAATTGCTTTTTTTTTGCAAGGCACATATTTGAAATGATCAATTGTGGCTTCTCTGTAGACAGAGGGCAATCAAGCAATCATATTATTAAGTGATTATTTTGTGCTAGGTATTATGCTAAGTTCTGGGGATACAAAGAAATGCAAAAACACAATCCTCTCCCACCAGGAGCTTCCATTCTAATGGGAGAGGCAGCATGCAAAATAACCCCTTCATATATTAAATGATATACAGTGTAAAGGGAGCTGATCACAGAGGGAAGGCATTGAAAATGGAGAAGAAATAAGGAAAAGCCTCACACACAAAGCAGGATTTGAGCTGAATCTTAGAGGAAGGAAGGGAAGCCAGGAGACAGAGGTGATGGGCAACATTTTAAGTATGGGAGAAACCAATGAAAAGGAGGAGTATAGAGATGGAGTGCGGTGTGCAAAGAAGGAGGTCAATGCTGCCAGAGGCAATGCTGATATGACATGCTTTCTGCTGCATGTGACCACATGTCACACACTATAGAGCAGAAAGTACTAGATGTGGAACAAAAAGACCTGCTTTGGTTACTGGTCTTGTTATCTAAGCCTGGCTGGTTGATCATGAGCTTTGTGACTCTGGGCAAGGCACCCTGTTTGCCTCAGTTTCCTCATCTATGAAATGAACTGGAGAAGAAAATAGCAAACCACTCCAGTATCTTCACCAAAAATCCCCAAATGGGTCATGGAGAATCAGACATAACTGAAAGAACTGAACAAGCAAAATTATTATTATTATGAAATAATTGCTACTTAATCAGAAAAAAAAATTGTTTTAAAATGAAATTGAATGATGAACCAGTGTTTAAGAAAGGTGTTAGATAAGATGATTTCTTTTTAAAAATACATTAGCTTTTTATTTTTCAAAATACATGCAAAGATAGTTTTCAACATTCACCTTGCAAAACCTTGTGTACCAAATTTTTCTTCCTCTTTGCCCACATCCCTTCTTTCCCCTCCCTTAGACAGCAAGTAATCCAATATAGGTTAAATATGTGCAATTCTTTTAAACATATTTCTACATTTATCATGTTGCACAAGAGAAATCAGATCAAAAAGGAAAAATGAGAAAGAAAAAAAAGCAAGCAAACACCACCAACCTCAAAAGGTGAAAATACTATGTTGCAGATGGTTCTCTCCATCACAAGTCTGTTGCAATAGACCTGAATCACCTCATTGTTGATAAGAGTAAGTCCATTACAGTTGATCAGCACATAATCTTATTGGTACTGTGCATAATGTTCCTTTGGTTCTTTTTACTTCACTTAGCATCAGTTCAGGTAAGTTGGATGAGAAGATTTCTAAGGCTTCTTTTGGCTCTAATTAAGCTGTTGAGAACAATACCAACAATTTGGCTAGAAATGCCTTTTCTTCTTGCCTTTGCAGATCCAGTATATACTGATGTTCATTTTGAATATTTTAATACTTTCTCATACTATTTGTACCAAGTGTCCCAAAAATCTTAGTGCAATTTTAATCACTATTATCCTCAGTCTCTCTTTAATAATGATTAAAGCTAAAAACTGCACTAAGACTTTTGGGATACTTGGTATACACACACACACACACCCTTTATATACTACCCTATGTAATACCTTTCAGCTAAGAGATCCATGCCATCCCCTTAAAAATCATTCCCTAAATGTCTACATAGAAAAAATCTTCTATCTCCTTATTCTTCAGATCAAGCAGAATTATTGCTTAAGTTAGGGGTTGTGGTGAGTTGAATGGAATGGAGGGGAAAACAGAACTCATCTCTATTTGTTGTCTAGGGTTCATTCTGTCAGATAGACTGTTGTTCAGCAATTTTCAGTCTTGTCTGATTCTTCATGATCAAATTTGGAGTTTTCTTAAAAAGATACTAGAGGGGTTTGACATTTTTTTGGCTCATTTTACAGATGAGGAAACTGAGGCAAACAAGGCTAAGTGACTTGCTCAGGGTCTCATAGATAGTAAGTCCCTGAGGCCAAATTTGAACTCAGGAAGTTACCGATTCCAGGACTATTATTCTATCTACACTGCCACTTAGCTACCCTAAGATGGCCCTAAGCAGGCCATATTGTCTTTATTTTATATGGGATGGTAGACTAACAATAAGGATTCAATGCACTCTTGGACAGGCCAACTCTTTCTCTAGTGATGACAAACATTTGTAGAATATGTAGAGTATGTAAAACACAAAGTGTTTTACATACATAGGACTGTTTAATCTTTACAGCATCCTGTGAGATGAGGAGTACAGATATCATTTTACAGATGAGGTAATTAAGACTCTGGAGAGTTTGTGGTTTGTCCAAGGTGATGGAGCTAATAAATGGAAGACATGGAGCCCAAGTCTTCTAGCTTCACGTCTGATGCTCTCGCTCAACTTTATCATACTGCCTCTTTGAATTAGCCATTACCTATAATGATACTGATTTCCGCAGAGGTTAAAGGGTTTCAAAGTCCATACAAAGTTAGGGTAGAGCTGGAATTGGAGCATGGGTGATTATAACCCCTGAATCACTATAACATTTGATACCTTTGTAGGTTAGCTCAATCTGTTCCCTATAATCTCTCTCATCCTCTTTTCCAATTGGCATCTCTACATGTAATTTAAAGTCTTTCCTAAATATTACCTCTCCATGATATTCTTGATTTGTTTTGAGCTTTTTCTATAGCCATAGAACACTAGTTTGTGACTTTCCAATGCATGAATCATACAATAGATTGTGTATTTAACTTAAATTTACATAGGGTTTCAAGTTTTGTAAAGTGCTTTATAATCATAAAATCATTTGATTTGAACATCTCCTTTTTATAGATTAGGAAACTGAGGTGCAGGAAAATTTAAATGATGCATATATCAACTTTATATCTCTCCTAACACTTGTTCTTTTGTCAGTAAGCACTTCATAAATGTCTATGATTCCTTTTTTTTCTTTTGTTAGCACCCCTCAATTTCTTAAAAAAGTAGTAACCAGTGAACACGAGGGATTGATTTCATTATTTAGTCTTTTATTTATTAAGTGCATTTATTTAACTCTCATATTTAAAGTGGCTGCAAATCAAAAAGTCTGCTCCCCTTTTTGGTTAAGTGTGAGTTTGTATGCATGTGTGCTTGCATGTGTATGTTTCAAAAATACCTCAAATGCCTTTTTTTGTGGATAACTATATGACATTTTGAGTTACAGCTGGAGCTTCTTTGCTTCACAGAAAGTCCTTTTCCATTCTCTTCTTTAATTTTTTTTATAATGAGGGAATAATCCTGTTCTAATCTTAAATGTCTTTAAATTTGCATTTGAATTGGTTTCCTTCATAGTTGATTGCAAAAATAGTATTATCTGTTAGTAAAATTGTGTAATTTAATAAGTTTCAAATATGTGGCTTCCTTCCCATACCTCTGGCAATGATCTATAAATTCGTTCAATAAGTACTTTTCTGTATATTTTCTTTCTTTCTTTCTTTTTTTTTTTTTTTGGCTAAGGCAATTGGGGTTAAGTGACTTGCCCAGGGTCACACAGCTGTTATGTGTCTGAGACCAGATTTGAGCTCAGGTCCTCCTGACTTCAGGGCTGGTGCTCTATCCACTGCGCCACCTAGCTGCCCCTTTTTCTGTATATTTTCAAAAGTTCTCAGAAGTTTTCTCATATGGTTTCCTAAAATGTTATATTCATGTTTTTAAAAAATGATCATATTCTTTTTAGAGACTTATGAATCTCTGATCATACCATCTTTAAGGTTAATTAATTTGGTTAGTATAGAATTTCTGTGCTCTTTTAAAGTTATTGCCTTTTGCTTTTCTTCAGCCAAATTTTCTTCCACTTTTGTATTTTTGTGTCACTTTTCCTTCAAAATCTTTGTTTCTGTCCAAAGTAAAACACCTTTCAAGAGTAAAGTAAAAAGTAAAAAACTTCATTGTAAATTAAGTTCAATAGGAAAGGCAATGTAGCGTAGACATTAAAAGCATGGGGCTCAAAGTCTAATATCTGGATTCCAGTCTCATCTTTACTACTGACTTACTAACTTTACTTTTCAAGACCTCAATTTTCTAATTTGTAAAAAAAAAAAAAAAAGAAAGGTAGTTGCACTTTTTCTAACTAACATTTTGTATCTGTGACTGCTACTGAGGGATCTAGGAGTAATCATTTAACTGCTCTGAACTTCATTTCCCTCATCAATAAAATTAAGTAGGTTAGATTAGATGATCTGTAAATTCCCTTTTCTTTTTTTTTTTAATATATAAAGCTTTTTATTTACAAAACATATGAGTGACCTTTCAACATTGACCTTTGCAAAAACTTTTTTTTCCCCAAGCTTTTCCCTTCCTTCCCCCGACCCCCTACCCCTAGATGACAGGTAATCTAATACATGCTAAATAGGATAAATTATAAGACAAATACAATACATCTATACATATCTATACAGTTATCTTACTGCACAAGAAACATCAGATCTAGAAAGAGAAGAAGAAAAAACAACCTAAGAAGGAAAACAAAATGCATGGAAATATTCACAGAAAGCGTTAAAATGCTGTGTTGTGGTTCACT
>JAJPUD010001384.1:419210-446632 GCA_023553655.1 Myrmecobius fasciatus
GACCATCTTCTTCCCTGGAAGATAATGCTCATTCTAGCTGGGTAACTTATTCTTGGCTGTAATCCAAGTTCCTTTGCCCTTCGGAATATCTGATTCCAGGCCCTTCGATCCTTCAAAGTAGAAGCTGCTAGGTCCTGTGTGATCCTAATTGTAGTTCCCCGATATTTAAATTGTTTCTTTCTGGCTTCTCATAATATCTTTTCCTTGGTATGATAGTTCTGGAATTTAGCCACGATACTTCTGGGGGACTTAATTTTTGGGTTTCTTTCAGGAGGTGATCGGTGGATTGTTTCAAGGAGTATTTTGCCTTCTGGGTCTAAAATATCAGGGCAGTTTTCTTTTATGATTTCCTGGAAGATAGTGTCTAGGTTCTTTTTTTCATCATGGTTTTCAGGAAGCCCTATAATCCTCAGATTGTCTCTCCTAGATCTATTTTCCAGGTCAGTTGTTTTTCCTAGGAGATATTTCATGTTTTTCTCTATCTTTTCATTTTTTTGTTTTTGTTTGACTGATTCTTGAAGTCTTGATGAGTCATTCATTTCCAATTGTTCGATTCTAATTTTTAATGTCTTATTTTCTTCAGTTACTGTTTTTAGTTCCTTTTGCAATTGACCAATTACATTTTTTGTTCATTGCATTCTTTTTCCATTTTTTTCTATTTTATTTTGCAGTGATCTCATTTCGTTTCCCCATGTTTCTTCTAACTCTCTTTTAAGATTTTTTATGCAACCTTCAAAGAAAGCCTTGTGACATGGAGACCAATTTATGTCTCTCTTTGGGGCTTTTTCTGGAGTTGCTTTACCTTTAGGGGCCTCAGGATTTGAGGTCTGTTCTTCCCTCTCTCCATAAAAGTTGTCTATGTTGAGAGCTCTTTTTGGTTTTTTATTCATTTTTTTAAAGGTGTGAGGTCTGTTTAGGGCAAAGGTGGGACAGCTGCTTTAATTTGCCCTGGGGCAGTTCTGCTGATTGAATTATTTCTGGTGCTGATCAGTCCTGTTGTTTGATTGATTGCTTTAAGGTGCCGTGTAATGGCAGCTAGGTCCCATGCTCATCAGGGGTTCAGTGGTTCACAATCTACCCCCCACAAAAGGCAGACCCTCCAAACCACCTGCCCACAATCAGGACAGCTTGGCCCAAGAGGCCCCCAGAAGACTCCCAGGTGTGTGAAAAGCACAACGCTCCCACTCCTGTTCTGACTCCTGTTCCAGCTCCCTGCTCCAGCTCCCTGCCCCGGTCTCCCGGCGCTGCAGTCTGGGTTCAGTAGACCACTCCCCCTGCCCAATTAAAACAGACCTGTTTTGAGGTTCTTCCAGAGTATCTTCTTCTAGAATCGTGTTGTTCTCCAGATATTGTGGATTTTTTTGCTTCAGAATCAGTCTAGAAGCTTCATATGTTGTTGGTTTGAGGGGAGGTTAGAGGAGGTTACAGAGACTCCAGTCTGATCTCCGCCACCATGTCCTGTAAATTCCCTTTTCAACTCTAAAATTTTGGTTTGCTAAGAATCTGCTCATCCAAAATTGTAAGATATGCATTTTGGAAGCCTTCTCAGAAGATTAAACATCTGTTGAATAGTCATTACTCCATGTTCCCAAACATATTTTCTTATTCTTCCCCCAGTTTCCCTGAAGAGACAGAAGAAAGAATGCTTTAGGAGAAGCTAGGTTTGAATCCTGTGTCTTCTAGTTAATAGCTTGGTGATGCTAGCAGTAGTGTTGATGGTGCTTATGTGGTGTTCATGAGCATGGTTTTCAAGGCTGTCAGTGTTAGTCAACTCCGCTCTTGTGTGGGCCAAACTCTTCCTTTCTATTCACTCTGTTGGATCCTCCTTGCCAGAGCAGTGGATTTCCTTTTAAATTGGGCCACAGGAAACAAAAGAAAGAAAAATGGCAGTGGCTCCACCTCCCAATGCCAACTAGTTAGTCATAGCCTTCCCTAGCCAAGGCTTTTTCTGTATCTTTTGACAGAATCACGTGGTATTGGTTGTTTTTGTTTTTAAGGTGATTAATTGTGTTCATTGTTTTCCTAATGTTGAACCAGCCTTGAATAAATCCAACTGCTGACTCATTGTCTAGAGAGAAAATTCCCAGTATAATTCTTCTTTCTCTGCTCTGGGCAGTTATAAAAAATGAATAAATAATTCTCTTTCTATACTTTAAAGCCCCCAGCTAGAAAAGAGCTCTGACAGAAATGGCCTACAGTTGTAAAATGTATTCCTATCCTTTCCTGGATATCTTTTCCTTGTCCCCATCTTTGTTGCATTTGAGTAGGCACACATCAATCAGCAATGCAACAATTAACCACATTTATCATTTAAGAGACAAAGTAAATTGCAAGATAAGCAAACCTTAAGAAAGAGAGACATGTTTGAAGTAACGGACACATGCTTTCTGAAGAGAGAGGGAAGGGAAGTGGAAAAGAAACATTTCAGAAATCATAGATTGCAGCAGCACAGCATCAACTTGATCCATCCATTGATTCATTCAAACGACTTCAGTCTGAATCTGGTGCTGAGTTTCTCTTGGCTGGTCTTCCTTTTGGGACTTACTTTTGTCTTGTGTTTGCTGTGAATGCTTGTCTGAACAGCCCTGGGGAATAGGGAGGGAAGGGGAAAAAGTGAACTCCAGGATTTTCATGTTATCTTTTGGTTAGCATGCTTTTTGCCTTCTCCTATCTTCATCCCCTAGTATGAAAGGGGCTAAGCTATTGATAAAAGACAACTAAAGTTATTTACAAGTCAGCTCCCTAGTAATACTAAGAGAGCCCTGTAAGACCTGGCTAGAAAGTCACATTATGTACCTGGGACTCAGTTTCCTAGTCTGTAAAACTATGATAATAATAACATCTATCTCACAAAGGATTGAGCTACATAAAGTATGTAGATGTTCACTTTTGTTTTTATATAAATGTTAGCTTTTATTATATCCATCCCCTTAGTCCCTATTACCTTGGCTAGTGGTTGTATTTCCAAAATGGGAATTGCTTTATTGAGCATTTGAGAAACTTTGATGAGTCAAAAACTACACTACAACCTTGGATTGTTAAATGCCCACAATCTGACTGGATCCTGGAATTTCCCATATGTTCCTTGTCTGAAAGATAAAAGGGGAATTTTGCAGCATTTGAAATATTGGCATTTGATATAGGCTTTTTACCTTTCTGCTCTCACTCATAAATTTTTTTACCTTTCCTAATTCACAGCAATTTCACTCCTTTAAAGAAGTAATTTATTCCAGAATTTTCAAACATTAAACTATTTCTAAATTATCTTTTAAATGTTACCTTACATGGAAAAAGTAAGTACTTTTTATGATTTTAGCTTTAAGCAATAACAAGCCAATTAAGTTTACATTTACAACCACTTTCATTTAAAAATCTACTTTATCATCCAGTGATCTATATCAACTCATCTATTATATACTCTCCTTCTCTGACTCTTTTCCTTCTTTTGTCTCTGTCCATTTACACCTTTATTTTTGATTCCATTTTTTTATGTAACAGTAGTCAGGAGATACTGATCTGGCTTTGCTTTCTTCACTTCAAACAACAATTTCATAAAAGTCTTTCTACATTTCTTTATGTCCTCTATATTTGTCCTTTTTAATTGCATTATAGCATGCTACTGCATTGATATTTATTTTAAAAGAAATAAATCTATCACTACATCCTTTTCCAGCATGAGGCAACCTTGCTGCACAAATTTTGGAACTTGTTGCAAGGAAAAATCTTGGAACTGGTACAAGTCAAGGAGCAAAGGAAGCTTCTAATGTTAGAGAGAGTGAAAAAAAAATCTACAATTGTATTCTGGCCAAATGAGGATATAACTTCTGGCTCTTGGTACCTCCTTCAATTCTACTCTTTCTCCTACCCTTGAATCTTCCATCCCAAAACAAATGCTTATTCCCTTCCCTTTTCCTTACATGGAACTTTTTGGGAGGAGCTTTTCATTAAACACTCCAATCAGAGGACTTCTAGGGTCAGAAGATACTATTGAGATGTGAGTATCAACTAATTCAATCTTGCAAGATAAGGAGATTTCTGGGATCATGATGGAGAGGTCCACATGAGTACAGCTGGATAGGAATTTGCTATCTGTGATAACCATAATGTGATATAGCCAGGATTTATAGAATGTGTTATGGTTGGTAAAGTATGTTGACAAACATTATCTCACTTGAGCCTTACCACAATCTTGTGAGGTAAGTGCTTTCATTATTCCCATTTTACAAATGAGGAAACAGAGCTTGTCATTCATTCAGAGTCAAATAGCTAAGTATCTGAGGTGGGGTTTGAGCTTGATACTTAACTAAAGGGTATAGGCTAAGATTTATAGTTCCTTGGAACAGTTTAGTTGTATAATGGATAAAGTACCAGCCCTGAAGTCAAGAGGATCTCAGAGATACTTTGATATTAGCTGTATGAGCTTGGATAAGTCACTTAACCTTGCTTGCCTTAGATCCTCATCTGGGAAACAAGCTAGAGAAGGACATGACAGATTATTCCAATATCTTTGCCAAGAAAATCCCAAATGGGGAAACAAAGAGTTAGACACAACTGAAATGCCTCAACAACATGGATCACGATGCTCTATCACTATTCTCCATATAGGCTGTAAAACAGGGTCTCTCTGCCTATGATACATTTGTTGCTCACCTCAGTCTTGTGGAATCCTTTATCTCTTTCAAAGAGCAAATAAAAAACAAAGAAACAAAACAATAACAATAACAACAAAAAACAATAGCACACAGTGATTAGAGCCTTGATTTGAATTCAGGAGGGTCTGAGTTCAAAATCTGGCCTCACATACTATCTGTATGATTCTGGGTAAGTCATTTAATCTCTGCCTGCCTCAATTTTCTTAACTATAAAATGGGGATAATAAAAGTACCTACCTTAGAGTTCTTGTAAGCATCAAATCAGAAAATATTTGTAAAGTGCTTAGCACAGTGCTTGGCACATAATAGGTGCTTTATAAATGTCTTTACTGCCTTCAAAAGTCACCTTCCATAATGAAGTCTATCCTCATCCCCCTAGCTCCTAATGCCTTCCCCCACAAAACTTTTCACTCATATCTGACTCTTCATGACTCCATTTGGGGTCTTCTTGGCAGAGATACTGGAATGGTTTGCCATTTCCTTCTCCATCTCATTTTACAGATGAGGATACTGAGGCAGACAGGCATAAATGACTTGCCCAGGTTCACACAGCTAGTAAATGTTCAGATTTGAATTCAGGAAGGTGAACCTTTCTGATCTCAGGCCTGGCATTCTAAAAATTGTATCACCTAGCTGCCCCTCAAAATTACTTTGTAGTTTTAAAAGTATATCATCTACATCCTTCTCTATATGCATAATATCTCCTTGATAGAATGCAAAATCCTTGAGGGCAGGAACTGTTTCATTTTTTTTTTAAATTAAAGCTTTTTATTTGTATAACATATGTATGGGTAGTTCCCCATCATTGATCTTTACAAAGCTTTCCATTACAAATTTTACCCCCAGTACCCTCCCCTCCTCCCCTAGATGGCGGGAAGTCCACTACATGTTAATAGTGTTGAAGTACTTGACAAGTTGTACAAGAAAAATCCTATCTACAAGAAAAAAAAGAAAATCAGAGAAAGGAAACACAATGCAAGTAAACATCGATAGAGATCATGAAAATGTTATGTTGTGGTCCATATTTAATATCCCTCTCTCTGGGTGCATATGGTTTTCTTCAGTGAACAATTGGAACTGGTTTGAGACAATTCTTTGTTGCAGAGAGCCATGTCCATCAGAATTGATCATCATGTAATATTGTTGTTGCCATGTATAATGATCTCCTGGTTCTGCTCGTTTCACTCAGCATCAGTTCATGCAAGTCTCTCCAGGCCTCTCTGAAATCGTCCTGCTGGTCATTTCTTACAGAACAATAATATTCCATAACATTCATATACCATAATTTATTCAGCCACTCTCCAATTGATGGGCATCCCTTCAGTTTCCAGTTTCTAGCCACTACAAAAAGGGCTGCCACAAACATTCTTGCACATGTGGGTCCCTTTCCCTCCTCTAAGACCTCTTTGGGATATAGGCCCAATAGAAACACTGCTGGGTCAAAGGGTATGCATGAACTGTTTCATTTTTGCATTGCTAGTGTCTAGCACAGTGCCTGGTACAATGTGCTTAACAAATAAATGCTTGTTGGTTGATTGATTTAAAGCTAGAGGTTACCTTACAAATTGTCTAATCTAGTTTCCTCCTTTTACCAAGGAGAGACAGGACCCAAAGAGTTGAAATGAATTTGTACAAGGTCCCACATAGATGGGATGGTATAATGAAGCCCATGTCCTTTGATCTCAAAGCCCAATGTCCTTTCCATGAAATCACTATGCTTTTCCAAGACCCTTAAGGGACCTCAGACTTCAGCATCCCTATTTGAGAGATAAAATAGAACCAGAGAGAAGAGAATTGTCACTTTCCTTAAGGGAGACACAACTTTTCTTAAAGTTCAGTCACCCAGATTCAAAATACCTCTAACTTCAGTACGGCTCCCAGAAGACTTAGGTTTCATCAAGTCCATATTAGTTGAACCTTTCTTAGGCTCAAGATTCTGGGCCATCTTATTTTGTTTGCAAGAAGCAGGATGCTTAGTTCCCAACTGGAAGTGTCTGCTGGAAACAATTCCCTTCACTATACCTTATCTCCAACCCCAATCGTTTCTGCTGCCTTCTATCCTAATTTGCATGTAAATGATTCAAGAATACTTTAGGGAGTCATTATGGGGATCCAGAAGGCAGAGATGATGGGGTGGGTGGTATGTGTTCCTGGCTACTTCCTGCTGTGCTCAGTAATTAGGAGGCACCCTGAGAGTCTTTCCCATAGCTTGCAAGCTCATCTTGGGCATGAATTGGGGCCAGGCCATTAGAGTTTCTAGGAGATGTGGGGTAATCATAAAATTTCTAAGAGAGAGTCTATTTGGAAGTGGGGTGTTGGGAGGATAAAGATCTCTCTCTTCTCTGAACTTCTACTCTATTTATAATCTACACCACATGGCTTAACATTTAATTGCCCTCTAATTGCTTCCTGTATGTTAGGGCTCACTTTCCAGCTAGATTGTAAGCTCCCCAGGCCAACTTATTTTTTTATTCTGTCTCTATCAGCATGTAGAACAGTGTTGGTCCATAGGGTCCCAGATTTAGAGCAAGAAGGATCACAGAATTAGAGCTGGGAGGGAGCTCAGAAATGGTTTAGTTTAGCTCCCTAATTTTTACTGATGAGGAAACTGAGGTCTAGAGACTTTAAGTGACATCTAAAATCTCACATTTAGTAAATGTTTGGGATTTGTGACTTCAAGAGTTCTTTTCTGCATTGAATAGGTGATCAATAAATCTTTGTCCATTAATTGATAAGGAAAATAAAACGGTCCCATGAAGTGGATTAGGGGTGGGAGAAAGAAAAAATAAGTATCCTATTAATGCCAATTCAATAAACATTAATTAATGAATAAAATAATTATATTGTTTGTTAATCACAAATAATAATTTCTTTAGTTAATAAATAAGTTGATTATGGTAGACCTAGAATCAGGAAATCTTAAGTACAAATCTAGCCTCAGACATTTCCTAGCTATGTGACTCTTACCAAGTCAATTAATTAAGTATTCTCTGCCTCGATTTTCTCATTTGTAAAATGGGAATAATAATAGCACCTACCTTTTTAGTTATGATGAGTATCAAATGAAATATGACTTATAAAGCACTTTACAAACCTTGAAGCATTAAATAAATGTGTATGCTTTGATGGTGTGCCAAGCACTGTTCTAGGTCCTAAAGACAGAAAGACAATACTTGAACAGAATTTTTCTTGAAGGAATTCCATCATTAGGACACAACATGTGAATAGGTAAGTAAATGCAGGATAATTTTAGGAGGCAGAGTATTGATTGACCAGGGGAAGGAAGTAATTAGGGAAGGCTTCAGTAGTGAGTACCAAGTAAGCTGTGCCCTAAAAGGAAGCTGGGCATTCCAAGAGACAGAAATGAGGAAGGACTGCCTTCCATTCATGTTGACTAGCCTGTTCAAAGGTTGAAGAACAGCTAGTAAGCCAGTTTATCTGGAACATAGAACATGTGATGGAGAGCAAAGTGCAGTAAAATCTTAGAAAAGTAGATGGGAAACAATTCCAACAGTTTAAATGCTAAGCTGGGAATTTACGCTTTATCTTACAAACAATGAGGATTCACTGAAGATTTTTGATCATGGCAGTGCTATAGTTATTTTGTATCTTAGAAGTATTAATATGACAGCTATAAGGAGAGTAGATTGTAGGAAATACAAACCAAAAGCCCATTCCTCTTATTTATAATCTTATTTCCTTTTGATGCTGCAATTGGGGAGGAGCTGAGACACAATAGTTTATCCACTTTTGCTGATATGGACCTACTGGAATTGTATGTCTCTTTATGAAAGTTATCAATAAAAGCTAATTCCATTTTGAATCTCTTGCCATATTTAGTAATAAACTTGATAATATATTGCTACTTTGATGTATTTTTAATACATTCCTTTAAATTTTCTTTTTTTCCCTGAATTTTGTCTCATTAATCAGGGCAAAAGCCCAAACAAAGAACTGGCCTTTTAATAGTTCCTAGGATTAGGGTTGGACAAGAGTATCAGAAACTGCAGAGAGGTTAGATAAGACAAGGACTTGAGAAAAGGCCATCAGAATTAGCAGTTAACAAGATGGCTCATAACTTTGGAGAAAGTAGTTTCAAACTAGTTGTGACTTTGAAAGACAGATTGCCTGGAGTTGAGAAGTGAGTGAGAGGTAAGGAAATGGAGGCAATGAATGTAGATAACATATTTAATATTTAATTATGAAAGGAGGAAGAGGATTAGAGTGATAATTTGAGGGGATGGTAGGATCCAGTGAAGGTTTTAAAAGTATAGGGGAGTCCTTAAAATGTTTGTAGGAAGAAAGAGTCAGTAGAAAGGGGAAAATTGATTGGAAAAATTGATTGAAAAATTGATTGAAAAAGATGAGAGAGGCAGAAGGAATGATCAAATTTAGCAAGGGTGGAACCAAGGGTATGCAAAGACAGATTATGCTTAGCAAGAAGAAAATCTACCTTTTCTTTAGAGACTAGAGCAAAGAAGGATGAGGGACAATTTAGAGGAGTTTTGAGGTACAGAGTAGGGGGGACAAGGGAGGTCATGACAGATAGCCTTGATTTTTTCAGTATGTTGGAAATAGTCCCTTGCTGAAAGAGATTATAAAGGAGGTGGTATAGAAGGCTTGAGAAAAGAGTGATTAAGTTATTTTGACCATGATAAATACACAGATCTAAAATAAAGGACATATGAACAAAGACATTAGCTGCATCATGAGAAAGAACTGATAAATAGAAGTATGCATAGAATAATACGTGTGTGTGTGTGTGTGTGTGTGTGTGTGTATCTCTATTTGTGTCAAATGGTAACTGTCTCTAGGGCAGGGCAGGAGGAGGGAAGAAAAAAGGAAAAAAAAATACATGATAACTTTGTTATATATTTTATAAAAATAGCAAGTTGTATATAATAGATATGTAGTTTCAAATGTGTAATCATTTTTATTATACTGTTATGGCAATGTTTTTTTATTCCATTAATTAAAAATAAAAAAAAAAAACTTATCCTGAATAAGGGAGGAGGTTTAGAATTATGTGAAGTATTAGAGAAACTAAATCAGGGAATAATCAATGGATTTCTATGTAGTGGTAATATCCATTTTGAGACTGAATAGTATAAACTTATACTGTATCCAGTTGGCGTGATTTTGTGATTTTAACTAGCTGAGTTCAACAATGAATGAATAGGAGTGGAGAAAGCAGGTGGGTTGGGATTTCTCATGACTGGGTTTGGGTAAGGTACAAATGACAAAGGATTCAATATGCATGAATCCCTAGCCTCATAGTAGTAGTGTCAGTAACCGTTTATATATGCACCTATTATATATCTGGCACTGTGCTAAATGAAAAGGATGGAAAGAAAAGCAAAAGATAGTTCCCACTCTCAAGGAGCTCACAATCTAATGGAGGAAAATAATAAGAAATCTGAAAAGGTGAGAGGAAGAGAAGAAGCTAGGAGTATGATGAACAGCCAGAGGAATACAGTCAGGTAGAAAATGAAGAGGGCTAGTGTGAAGGAAGGCACTCCCTGAACGGAAGATCTGAGAGGAGTTTTCCATTCTTCACCCTCTCCAATCAGAGATGCAGTAGATAGATAGCTGGTCCTGAAGCCAGGAAGACTTGGATTTAATTGCTGCTTCGAAAAGGGACTTCAGAAGGGCATTCTGACTTCCATTAGTAAAGGGAGTTTCTTCATAGGTTCAAACTCCTCTCCTCTAATCCTATTATTTCAATTGTTTTGATGGTTAATAAACCAGGACATCTCAAGTTGGAGATATTCTAGTGCTTTTGGAATGAAACCAAGAAGATTCTCAAGATCAGGGGTCCTCAAGCAGTATATTTCAATGCCTTATTTTAATAGAGCCTAAAGTCAGTTCTTGTCTCTCTTTTTCAAATTGCATCTCTGAAACGGATTAATAATAATTAATAAAAGCATATATATGACACTTTAAAGTGCAAGAACTTCTAAAGTTCTTTTGCAAAGAACTTTACAAAAATTATCACAACAACTCTGGGATGTAAGTATTAATATTATCCTCATTTAATATAAGAGAAAATTTAGGTAGATGTTGGCTGACTGATTTGCCTTGCTCGGGCAACACAATTAGGAAGTATCTAATGTTGGATTTGAATTCAGATCTTTTAAAATCCAAGTTCAATGATCAATGTACTACTTTTAGATGGGATTCCCCTTTTGGAGATTGTAGGCAGTAGCTTTTCTACTTTTTTGCTTAGGCATTTTATAGTCAGCAACATTACCTACAGTTTTCCTACATGTATTCAGATAAATGAAAAGTAATTCCTCAAAAATAGACTAGAGAAATAGGAATTCTACTAATAATATTAAAGGCTGTTCCTCTAGAATCTTGACCTCTTCTATTTTGTTGAGGTTATTTCAGGTCTTTTTTTTTTTTTTTTTTTTTTTTTTTTTTTTTTAGCAAATTACAGAACATGATGGACAAAGGACTGGTTGTCTGCGATTCAGGGACAAGGAAATGGGATGTGAATGTCTTCTACTCTTTCTGCACTAGAAATGATTCTAATGACTTCAAACTAGCCTTAACTGGCCCTAAGCTTCTTTGCCCATCTGTTGCCTGATGAGATTAAGGAGGTGGCACAAAGAATGAGAGTAGAACTTGGCCATCATGGATAGATAGGTGCCTTAGAGACAGCTGGGTGTGGGCTGGGGAAATGAGTCTTTTGTGAAGTGGGAAAAGAAAAAAAAAATGGGTCAGGAGAAAACAGTCATTTTCAGGCTTCTCACTGAATATAGCAGTGTATATAAGGCATATGTCTATGGCTTGCATTAGCTGGTAGCCAATTGCTAAATATTCAGGGCAGTCTTTACATCTTGAGAATCATTGAGTAATCAGAGCTTGCTTTATTGTTTCATTGATCATGTAGACTTAAGAAGTGATACAAATTAAACTTAAAAGTATGTCCTATATACATTTTTTCCTCAAAGCTGATTGTTAACATTTATCAGAATGCTCCTGTCCTAGAACCACAAGAATATGAAGAGAAAGACCTTGGCATTTTCAGAGGATGATGAATACAGACCCTCAGAGTCTGACACATATCAACAGTGTCATGAGCATGGATATCATGCTATAGACAATCTATAATCTGTATCAATGAAAAGTGTTTCCATATCAGAAATTTCATACATGGCTAAAATCTTTCCCCAATATTTAACCCTCACTCCTATGCTCCTACCAAAACAAGTACAGGGTAGTTTGCTAGATGTCAAGGGTACAACAATTTTTAAAAAAGGGATGATCCCTGCCTTCAAGGAATTTACAGTCAAATGGCATAGAATGGGGGAAGATAAGGCATGTACACAAATAGGTAAACTAATGTGAAAGGGACAAAGGAGAGATCCGTATGCCTGACTCTCAGAAAATTTGAAGGGAAAGAGATCACTTTAGCTAGAGGGGGTCAGGGAAGTGATGGAAGCTGAGTTGGATCTTCTAGAAAGAGAATTTTACCAAAAGGGAGATGTGGGGAAAGTATCTTGCAGACTTGGGATGATGGCTTTTATGAATATAGGGAAGTAAAAGAGTATAAGACAAAAATACAAAAATATCTCATAGAAGCATCATCATTTTAGCTTGAATAAATAAATATACACACATACATATACATATGTATATATGCATTCACACACATATAATGTATGTGTCTATGTAGTGTTTTAAGGTTTGCAAAGTATTTAAAAATATTATCTCATCATATCCTCAAAACCACTCTTGAAGGAGCTATTATCATCATCCCCATTTTATAGATGAGAAAATAAGGAAGGCAGAGGTTAAGTGTTTACTCAAGGTCACATAGCTAGGAAGTATCTGAGGCTAGGTTTGAACTCAAGGCTACCTAACTCCAGCTCTATTGTTCTTTGCACTATGGCACCACCCAGCTGCTACTTTCAAGTTATTTTCCACTTTCATGATTTTTCTAAGGGATAACTCCCTTCAGCCCTGCTGTGTGTTACACTAGAAACAAAGTTGAACTTGGAATAATAGGCTTTGAATTCTAATTCTGCCTCTGCTATTTACTGCTTGTGTGAGTCATCTAGCTTAAAGCCAGAGCAAGATCTCAGAGGCCATGTAGTCCAACTCCATAATTGTACAGATGAAAAAACTAAGGCCCAGAGAAGTTGGATGACCTGTCAAAAGTTGGCTAAAAACTGTCATATTAAGTACTTATTTATATCCTAAGCATTTGTGATCTCTTACACTGTCCCTGCCTTCAGAGAACTCCAATTCTAATGGGGGAGACAGCATGCAAACAGAGTTACATACAAAATAGATTCCTGAAGTGTCAATGGAAGGCAAGCTCAAAGAGGAGGCACTCACAGCAGGGAAATTGAGTGGATTTGTAATAGTGATGTTTGGAACAGGGAAATATAAGGGAAATAAAATGAATTCTGTTTAGAACACATTGAGTTTGAGATAGTAAGATTCAGAGCCAGGATCTGAAACTAGAGACAAAGCTTTTTTTTAAAAAAACTATGGTGGTTTCAGTTGACTGAATTATAAAATGCATAAAAGAAAGTAGAACCAAATTAAGGCAAAAAGTAAGTAATTTTGAAAAGCAAGATGGTTGGGAGCAAGGCTCTGGAACTGTGATTATCCTATTCTTTGAATAAATATCATTTTTAAAAAATTCTGGGATAGGTTTGAAGTACTATATATAAAAGCTTATTTCCCTGCTATAAACTCCATTAGGTTAGGGATAATGTTTTATGGATTTTTCTATCTTTTCTCAGTGCCTAGAATAGTGTTCTGAATATAGTGTGTTATCAATGTTTGTTGAATTGAATTAAACTGAGCTGGCTCTTTAATCCTGGTAGAAAGATGAAGGGATCCAAGATGATAGAATGCTGTGACCTCAAATGTGTAGGTCACAGAAAGAAGGGATTAATTTTCAGCATCTTATTACATATCCCTGACACTCCAATTGGAATATGTCCTAGCTTGGAGTAAGGCCTGGGCTTGAAAGAACTTATTCCAGAAGGGTCTCACCAGAATGGGGCCAGAAAAGCTGGGAAAACCTTCTTCAGGTATAGAATAAGTGAGGAAGATAACAGAAGTAGCTTTCTTAGAAATAGCCTTCCTGCTTATAAGGAAGAAAGCCTTCTCCTGGGCTTCACTCCAAAGTGACCTCCTGCAGAGTGCCTATAACACCATCTTAGATGTATTCCCATGGGAACTGATTATTTTTCTCTTTTAAAAGCTTGAAACTTTTTAGCTAAAAGGTAGTGGTTGACTTTCCTCCCTTGTTTGCCTTCAAGAAATCTTTATGGAGTTTTTGTAGGTAGGTAAAAAAAAGTGCAATTTCTATCAATGAAAGTAAGAGTTGGGGATTGGAGGAAAAAAGGCTTAAAGAAGAGGGAAAGCTTGGCCAATGATTTCACAGCAAGTGATGACAAGGCAGGAAAGATCCAGACCACATTGAAGTAGGATGTCTTAGGAATTTTTCCTAGACACAAGGGGATTTAGATCCATATGAAACTATGAACTAAAAGCAAAGGTTACAGGGATTAGTTTCTCCTCTATAGAACTGGTAAGACTTGGCTTGATAGTGTCCTTCTCAAGGGCATAATGAAAGGTCTAAATTGGGGTGCATTCCTGCATATCACAACTATTTTTATATTAAGAACATTTTCTCCCCGAGTATTTAGAGTTAAAAAAAAACTATTTCCTTATATCTCTCAACTACTCTTTGCTATCCTACAAAATTATTGCAACCAGAAATTTCCTTAAACTTTATATCTCTAATCTATCCCCTATTATATCTTGCTTAGTGTTAGGCAAGTCCTTAGAATGTTTTAATTTTATTGTTCAAAAAGATCTTAGAGAATGTTCAGTTTATAGATGGGGAATTAAGACTCAAGAGGTTGTGATTTTCCAAGGTGTGCAAATAGTTAAGTGGTCGAATGAAGAGCTAGAACCCATGTCTCCTGATTCCTAGTCCAGATTATTACATCCTGCCTCTTTTATGGAATTGATTTTAATAATTTAGCCTTTCTCTTTTACAGTCATTAACTGCACATTCTGTCCAGATCTGAATTATTCAGTCCCTTCTTGCCATTCAGCAGCACTGCCTTTGTTAACCTCTCTGGAGAGCAGGACCAGTTGGACCCTGGCTGTGCTCTTAGCTAATTGCTACCAGACAGATGTAGGTTAAAGATTCAGAGAAGCAACTCTATGGGGGCTTCTGAGAAGGAGGCAAAGGCCTGGGGATATGTACAAGGGCCCAGAAAGAGACATTTCTAGCATCCCAATTCTGGGTCCTATTGGTTTGCTTCTTCTATTTTTGTTCACTTGTTTCTGTCTCTTTGTTACCCTGAGTACCATAGCATGTCATTGCTGTCCATGGGATTTTCTTGGCAAAGAAACTGAAGTGATTTACCATTTCCTTCTCCAGTGGTTAAGGCAAATAGTGTCTGACGACAGATCCACTGAGCCATCTTACCAGCCTTGCTTTCCTTAATTGAGAGATAATCAGAAACTACAGTTTTAGAAATTGGTATCAGGCATAAGATTACTTAGTTAAACTCTAAATATATCTTGGGATTCAACCTTTAGTATTTACATAAGACTCTTCTGATTGGTGGAGAAAGCTTTGTGTCTAATACTTTGAATAATCCTCTCTACCAATGAGGAAGTATTATGCAAATATCCAGGCTTAAAACCTTGGTTATAAACTAAGTATGAGTGTTGTTCCCCAGGAATGGTTCAAAACCCTTGTGAATGAAGGAAAAGATGGCAGTTGATTAGGTGATGTATGATACACCAAGAATGTGGATCCAAATATTACCCTGACACTTTATTTCTATTTTGGATCAGAACTGTGATTCCATTGGGAGGGACAACTCCTGCTGAGGAAGTGACCTTTACTAATTTAGGATAATATTGACTCAACTAGTCTTAGAGAGTTGCCTGTGGCACTGAGTGTTAAGTAATTTTTCCAGGATCCCACAGCCAATATTTGTCAGTGGTTGGGACTTGAACCCAGACCTAATTGTCTTTGAGGTTAGCTCTCTCTCTTCATTATGGTTATTATTTATTAGTTATTGGTTGTAACAATTTTGTTGTTTAGTTGTTCAGTTGTGAACAACTCCTTGTGACCCATAACATGCCAGGCCTTTCTATCCTCCTCTATCTCTCAAAGTTTGTCTAAGTTCATGTTGATAGAGTCCAGGATACTATATATCCATCTCATCCTCTGCCATCCCCTTTTTCTTTTGTCTTCAATCTTTCCTGATATCAGGTCTTTTCCAATGAGTCCTCTTTTCTTATTTGGTGGCCGAAGTATTTAAAGTTCAGTATTAGTATTTGACTTTCCAGTGAATAGTCTGAGTTAATTTCTTTCAGTATTGACTGATTTGACCTCCTTGCTGTCCAAGGGACTCTCAGAAGTCTTCACTAGCACAATTCAAAAGTTTTGATTTGTTTTTAAAACACTGTGGAGACTAAAACATACCATAAAGCAAATGCTATTAACTATATTTAACAGATGAGCAAACTGAGATTCAAAGTATTTGACTGACTAATGTAGGGTCACAAATTATTAATGGGAGCGCGTAAAATCCAGATTTCTTGTTTTCTAACCCTACATCCTCTCACTGGGAGGGTGGAGGGCTGCAAGGGAATTGCTTTAATTATTCCCATTGTATAGGGACATTGGGTCTTGAAGGTGATTTCCTCCCTACCCTCACCCCCAACTTCCCTTAACCCCACCATGATCCAAAAATTGGGTCTTTTAAGTAAGATCCCTACTGAGCCCACCTGAGCTGTCTGGAATCTGCAGATCCTCAAAACGCATTCCCCCTAAAATAAACAAAATTCTCTAAGATTGCAGGAACAGTGAAGACAAGGAATATGCTCTCTCCCTAGTGACATTCTACCTTAAAAGACATGATTGTTTAATAATTCTCCTTTCATTTCCCATGTGCACCCAGGCCAGCCACCACAGCTCTGAGCTCACTGACCTGTCATCACTACCTTTGATTTAAAGCTACAGAGGAAAGTAAATGCTGGGCATTTCACACAAGCTACAGGCTTTAAAACCACATATGACTATGGTACCCAAGGGTTCGAGTGAAAGAACTAATTAAAATTGAGCAGGCAAGAGAAGCTCTAATTTCATAGTAGGTATTTATTGTTGGGAGACTACTGCTCTCTCAATGCACCTGTACTTTGGACACTGAAGCAGTTGGCAGGCTAGAAATAAGAACAATAGACTAAGACATTTGATTAATTCTCAGGTCCATTCCTGACTCTCTACATGATCATGATGGGGTTAAAGGGAGTTGGGGGTGAGGGTAGGGAGGAAATCACCTTCAAGACCCAATGTCCCTATACAATGGGAATAATTAAAGCAATTCCCTTGCAGCCCTCCACCCTCCCAGTGAGAGGATGTAGGGTTAGAAAACAAGAAATCTGGATTTTACTCTCTCCCATTAATAATTTGTGACCCTACATTAGTCAGTCAAATACTTTGAATCTCAGTTTGCTCATCTGTTAAATATAGTTAATAGTATTTGCTTTATGATATGTTTTAGCCTCCACAGTGTTTTAATAAAAGACTTAAGGAAGACCCAATTCAAGTTCCACCTATGACATGTACTTGATATGTGGCTCTAGGAAAGTCTTAGGCTTTTTTTCCCTTAAGGAAAAAGGGAATAGGACCTGGGGTCGTCAATTATTCCACTAATATAGAAGATGCCCCAGGAGATTACTTTGATACTTCTGTGAATCCTTGAACTCACTAATGATGGAGTTCAAGGATTCACAGAAATATCAAAGTTATTCATATTTTTATCTTCATCTTCTAATCTTGAGTGATTTTTGTCCATGTCTTTCCATAAATTCTTCAAGGAGTATCTTGGTGCTGCTGTTCAGTTATTTTAGTCCTATTTGATTCTTCATGACCCCATTTAGGATTTTCTTGGCTAATTGTTAGGAAGCTTTTGTTGTTGGTATTATTTTGCATCAAAGATACTTGGCAAAGATACTGAAGTGGATTGTCATTTCCTTCTCTAGCCCACTTTACACATGAGGAATTAAGGCAAATAGGGTTAAATGAATTGCTCAGTATTATACAATTAGTAAGTGTCTGAGGCTGGATTTGAATTTAGGAAAATGAGTCTGATCCCAAGCCCAGTGTTCCACCTTGCTGCCCCTAAAGAGTATCTACCTACTTATTTTTTTGCATATGACAAAAATGGAAATATGTTTAAAGGGTTGTACATATTTAACCTATATCAGATTGCTTGCTGTCTTGAGGGAGAAAAGTTTGGAACACAAAATTTTATAAAAATGAGTATTGAAAACTATCTTTACATGTATTTGGAAAAATAAAATACTGTTGAGTATTTAGAAATGTTTGTATGGAACAGGGGAAAAATAGAATATCTACTTAATATGATAAAAGCCTTGTTCTGGTCAGTCTTTTATTTCCTGGGTCTTCTAGTTATGATGGTTCTTACTTATAATTCCTGACACTCAGGCTGATGGATTGTTTCAGCTCAGTTCTCATGGCAGTAGACTAAGACAACTTGTTATCTGAATTAAGTTCAGCACAAATGTAATGAGCTCCTGAGTGAGGAGGCAGTGAGTGGGTGGTTGTGGGGCCTAGTCTGTTGCCTAACCAGCAGCCCAAGTTGAAAATGGATAGAATTAAAGCTCCAATGCTAATCTATAGTGGGTTTAGCTTGTGTTGCCTCTGTACTTCCATCCACAGTAACATAGGGAGACCTGGACAAATAAAATAATGAGTCACATTGGAATAATCAGGCTCCAGGGGTGAAATAAAGGATCCCTTCGGGTGACTATTAACAAACCCTAATAAAAGTACCAGAGAGGCATAGGGAATAGAGATCTGGGTTTTAGTAAGGAAGATGTGAGATCAAGTCCTGTCCCTGGTTAAGTTACTTCAAGTCACAAATTAAGTCATTTCCCTTACCCCTTACAAGTCTTCTAAAAGCTCAGTGCCACAAGGAATTCTCTAAAACTATAAATAGCAGAGCAGGTGTGGATCTGCTTTGGTCAAGGGAATTTCCTTTCTATCAGTGAAATCCCTGCTCTGCTTCTCCCCCCACCAAAAATAGATTGACAAAATCTCAGAGTTACTTGGTGTGGTCATCTTATAGAGTCTGCAGCTGAGCCAGAATCCCCTCTAGAACCTGACCAAGAGTTCAGTCAGCCTCTTTATGAAGACCTGAGGATGGGGCATAGAGAAGGATGGTAAGGATCTGTTTCCCAAGGTAGTCCATTTCAGTGTTCATTTTTTGGAAATTTTTGTTGTTCTTCTTGTTATAGTTTTCCATCAAGCACTAAATCAGATTTTCTGCAACATTTATCTGTTCTTCATTTCTGCTCTTTGAAAATAAGTAGAACAAGTATATCTCTTTTATATGACAACCTTCTAAATATCAGAAGACAGTTCTCCATGTCTTACCCAAATCTTCTCTTCTTTGTATGAAACTCTTTTTTAAAAAAAATTAAAGCTTTTTATTTGTATAACATATGTATGGGTAGGTCCCCAGCATTGATCTTTACAAAGCTTTCCATTACAAATTTTACCCCCAGTCCCCTCCCCTCCCCTAGATGGCAGGAAGTCCACTACATGTTAATAATGTTGAAATGCTTGAGAAGTTATGCAAGAAAAATCCTATCTACAAGAAAAAAAAGAAAATCAGAGAAAGGCAACACAATGCAAGCAAATATCAATAGAGATCATGAAAATGTTACATTGTGGTCCATATTTCATATCCCTCTCTCTGGGTGTATATGGTTTTCTTCAGTGAACAATTGGAACTGGTTTGAGACAATTCTTTGTTGCAGAGAGCCATGTCCATCAGAATTGAACATCATGTACTACTGTTGTTGCTGTGTATGATGATCTCCTGGTTCTGCTCGTTTCACTCAGCATCAGTTCATGCAAGTCCCTCTAGGCCTCTCTGAAATCGTCCTGCTGGTCATTTCTTACAGAGCAATAATATTCCATAACATTCATATACCATAATTTATTCAGCCACTCTCCAATTGATGGGCATCCCTTCAGTTTCCAGTTTCTAGCCACTACAAAAAGGGCTGCCACAAACATTCTTGCACATGTGGGTCCCTTTCCCTCCCCTAAGATCTCTTTGGGATATAGGCCCAGTAGAAACGCTGCTGAGTCAAAGGGTATGCACAGTTTGATAACTTTTTGAGCATAGCTCCAAATTGCTCTCCAGAATGGTTGGATCCATTCACAGTTCCACCAACAATGTATCAGTGTCCCAGTTTTCCCACATCCCCTCCAACATTCATTGTTATCTTTTCCTGTCATTTTAGCCAATCTGACAGGTGTGTAGTGGTACCTCAGAGTTGTCTTAATTTGCATTTCTCTGATCAATAGTGATTTGGAGCAACTTTTCATATGACTAGAGATGGTTTTAATTTCATCATCTGAAAATTGTCTGTTCATATCCCTTGACCACTTATCTATTGAAGAGTGGCTTGAATTCTTACATATATGAGACAATTCTCCATATATTTTAGAAATGAGGCCTTTATCAGAACCATTAAATGTAAAGATGATTTTTCAATTTGATGCTTCCCTCCTAATCTTGTCTGCATTAGTTTTATTTGTACAGAAACTTTTTAACTTAATATAATCAAAATTATCCATCTGGTGTTCAAATAGGAGTTCCAGATCTTCTTTGGACATAAATTTATTCCATCTCCACAGGTCTGAGAGGTAAACTATATTACATTCCTCCAACTTGTTTACAAAATCACTCTTTATATCTAGATCATGAACCCATTTAGATCTTATCTTGGTATGTGGTGTTAGGTGTGGGTCAAGCCCTAATTTCTTCCACACTGGTTTCCAATTTTCCCAGCAGTTTTTGCTGAATAGTGAGTACTTATCCCAAAAGCTGGGGTCTTTGGGTTTATCAAACACTAAATTGTTAAGGTTATTGCCTAGATTGTCCTGATAATCTATCCTGTACCACTGATTGACTGCTCTATTCCTTAGCCAGTACCAAACAGTTTTGATGACCGCTGCTTTATAATATAGTTTTAGATCTGGTACAGCAAAGCCACCTTCATCTGCCTTTTTTTTTCATTAATCCCCTTGAAATCCTTAACCATTTGTTCTTCCAAATGAACTTGCTACTATTTTTCCTAGATCTGTAAAATAATTTCTTGGGATTTTGATTGGTATGGCACTAAATAAGTAGATTAGTTTGGGTAGTATTGTCATTTTTATTATGTTCGCTCTGCCTACCCATGAGCACTTAATGTTTTTCCAATTGATTAGGTCTGATTTTATTTGTGTGGAAAGTGTTTTGTAGTTTAGTTCGTATAGTTTCTGACTTTTCCTTGGCAGATAGATTCCCAAATATTTTATCCTATCATCTGTTATTTGAAATGGAATTTCTTTTTGTATCTCTTGCTGCTGAACTTTGTTGATAATATATAAAAATGCTGATGATTTATGTGGATTAATTTTGAATCCTGCAACTTTGCTAAAGTTGTGAATTGTTTCTAGTAGTTTTTTAGTTAAGTCTCTAGGGTTCTCTAAGTATACCATCATGTCATCTGCAAAGAGTGATAATTTGGTTTCTTCTTTACCTACTCTGATTCCTTTTATCTCTTTTTCTTCTCTTATTGCTGAAGCTAACATTTCTAATACAATATTAAATAGTAATGGTGACAGTGGGCAGCCTTGTTTCACTCCTGATCTTATGGGGAATGGTTTTAGTTTGTCTCCATTACATATGATGCTTGCTGATGGTTTTAAATAGATGCTACTGATCATTTTAAGGAAAAGCCCATTTATTCCTATACTCTCTAGTGTTTTTAATAGGAAAGGGTGTTGGATTTTATCAAATGCTTTTTCTGCATCTATTGAGATAATCATATGGTTTTTGTTAGTTTGGTTATTAATATAATTAATTATGCTGATAGTTTTCCTAATATTGAACCAGCCTTGCATCCCTGGTATAAATCCTACTTGGTCATAGTGTACTATCCTGGGGATGACTTTCTGTAATCTCATTGCTAATATCTTATTTAAAATTTTGGCATCAATATTCATTAGGGAAATTGGTCTATAGTTTTCTTCTCTGTTTTCACCCTACCTGGTTTAGCTATCAGCACCATATCGGTCTCATAGAAGGAATTTGGCAGTATACCTTCTTTCCCTATTTTCTCAAATAGTTTGTATAGTATTGGAATTAATTGTTCTTTGAATGTTTGGTAGTGTATGAAACTCTTTCAGTTCCTTTAACAGATTGCTTTTCAGTTCCCTTTAGTTTTCTCCCTCTAATAGGGTGTCCCCAAAATCTTAGAGCCAGTTTTAACCTTTAATAACTTAAAACTACACTAAGACTTCTGAGATGCCCTGTGAAAGATCAGTGTTCATTTTTCAAAGCTTCCATAATCTGTAACTTTTTGCTTTGGTTATTTTAAATGCCTAACCAATTCAAATTGATAATGGAGCAGGTTAAAATTCCTATATCAATCAAAGCTGTGGCAGCCCAGATGTAGATGGGAATTGAAAGGAGAATCCTTAAGCAATCGTTTTTTTTTAAAGATAGAATAAATCCCTATATGATGTACATCATGATTGGGTACAAAGAAAACAAAGAATCCTGAATCCTGAAGAAGTGTAGTGTCATTTCAGGGATCAAGGCACAGAAGAAGGAATAGGAATATGATTATTAGGGCTAAATAACTTGCTTCCAGAAAGCTCTAGATTCAGACAAATTGTGTAAGGGAAAATAGAAAGAAATCATAATCCCATCGAATTTCAAGTTGAAAAAGATTTTAGAGATCATCATATAGGGTTATGATTTCTTTCCATTTTCCCCTAAATATTAAAGAGGCTGGTGAAGTAATTCACAGTCATGTCAACTGAATCTAGATCTTTCTGGAAGCAAGGTATTTAGCCCTAATGATAATTCACATATGTAGAGCATATTCTTTCCAACAGTCCTTTGAAGTAAATTGTGAGCACAGACATTATTAACCCCATTTTACAGACAGACAGGAGGTTCAGGGAGGTTAAATTACTTGCTCAAGGTTTTACAGTTGTTATCAATATCAGCACATAATCACCGGTCTTCTGACTGTAAGATCAGTGCTTCTGCTATGCCAAGCCAGGGAAATTCAAGAATATTGAAGGATCCCCAAGAGTAATCAGAGCTTGCTGCTCCTGGAAATTCTGCCTGAAGCAGTCTGGAATCTAAAGAACTGGACAACTTGCTTTGCAAAACTTGCCCAGCTCTGCTGGGGCAAAAAATTGAAAGATGGCTCAACACACGACATTATCATTGGAAGGAGGGAGGTTGTAGTTTGAAACAAGAGAATGATAGAGAAAGGGGGGGGAGAGAAGAGGGCAGAAGACAGAGAAAGATTGAAATATAGAGGGAAAAGCAAAAAGAAATGGGACAAAGAGAGACAGAGACTGGGAGATTCAGTGAGACAGACAGTAATACAGTAGAGATTGGTGGAAATTTAGAAATCTATATTCAGTTCATTCTTTTAATTTATCTTTGAGAGGAAAAGCTAAGGAAATGAGTGGGGACAATTAGAAGTAATGAATATTTAACTGGATAGGAGAACCATGCTTGGAAAACATCAAGAAATTATTTGCAGGTCCAATTTTTACCACATATGTCACAATAACAAACTTCTGTTTCTCAGTCTAGAGACTAACAGACTTCTGTTTTTCACTCTAGGGATACCAGGGAAGGCACTAAAGGAATTTTAAGTAGGTACTAGAAACAAGATTAAAAAAAATCCCAAACTATAGTAGGGGGTGATCTATTAAGTTGGGTACGGTTAGACATGGAGTGAGGTTTTTTTTTTAAATCATTTTAATAGAACCTAGAAAAATGATTTTAACTCTCTCTCTCTCATTTCAGTTGTGTCCAACTCTTTGTGACCCCATTTGAAGTTTTTGGCAGCATTACTGGAGTGGTTTGCTCTTTCTTTGCCCAGCTTATTTTACAGATGGGGAAATGGAGGCAAACAGAATTAAGTGGCTTGCTCCAGGATCTAGTAAAACTGAATTTGAACTCAGGAAGATGAATCTTCCTGATTTCTGAGTCCCCTAGCTGCCTGTCCCCTCTTCCTCTTCTCTGTCCCTCTCTTTCTCTGTCACTTTCTCTCTCTGTCTTCTATCTCTGTTTCTCTGTCTTCCTCTGTCTCTCTGTCTCTCTGTCTGCCTCTCTGTCTCTCTCTGTCTCTCTGTCTCTCTCTCTCTTTCTAACTCTAGTACCCCATATTCTGCCTTCCACATAGTATGTACTTCATAAATAATATTGAACTAAATTTAATATAAAATTAATGTTATAGGAAAAGTAAAATTTAAATGCCACAATAAATTTATTTTGAGGGAAAAAGGCCTAGTTTTCTGTAAGATGAGGGGGGGGTTAAGCTAGATGATTTTGAAGATTTCTCCCAGATTAAATCTCAGGACTAGCTGATTACTGAAGACTCTTACTATTCCAACATTTATGATACTGTAAGGAACAAGGAACCATAGATAATAAGTGAAGGGAAGGCTAAAGCAAATCCTTCCTGGTTACCCTTGTCCAGCTATTATGTGTCTTGGTTTTACACATATCATTTTGGTCAGCCATTCAAGCATGTCCCAGTCTTATCTCCTCTATTCTCCCCTTGTCTCTTCTCCCTGCTGTTTTTTTTTCTCCCTCCTTTCCCATTACCCCCTCCCCTAGATGGAAAGTAATCCAATATATGTTAAACATATGTAATTCTTCTATATGTATTTCCACATTTATGTTCCACAAGAAAAATCAGATCAAAAAGGAAAAAGATTTTGCCATCACAAGTCTATTGGAATTGGCCTGAATCAACTCTCTGCCATAACTCCCTTTTCAAGAACAGCAAGAGATGTGGAAGGATGTAGAGCTTTTCTTGACTTGCATAGAACAGTAGAATTAGAGTATCTAATTGTTTTTTTTTTTTTATTTTTTTACCATCTAACTAAGAGTGAGGCAGGGGATAGGTAGAAGGGAAAATGAATTTCAAGAAAACATTGGGGGGGGGGCAGAGCCAAGATGGCGGAGTGAAAAGGTGACTTTCTGCCTCTCCTCCGATCTTCTCTCAAATCAACAATAAAATAAGCCTCCGAACTGATCTTCAAGTCAACGAACTCAGAAATATTTGGGCACAGCTCTCTGGATAACTTCATATCAGGTTAGTCGGACTCGGACAGAGAGATAAATAGACGACAACTTCGCAGGCCGGAAGTGAGGGTGGGACTCAGCTCAGCTCATCGTGGAAGAAATTCCAAACTCCAAACTCCAAATTCCAAACACCTGGAGTTTATCTGAGGCACTCGGGACACTCTGCCCTGATTGGGGGCAGGTGTTCTGGCAGACTTGCCTTGTTTAAGGAGTAATTCGGACTTAGTCCTAGCCCCCACCGGCCCAGCACCTTAAGTCAACTCGCCGAAGTGCCCCAGGGCAAAGCTTTTTGCAGCCGCCGCTTTTTTTTTTTCCCTACCTTAAAGAGATATCCACACTGTCTAAAAAAATATATATATATATATGATGAAGAAGCAAAAGAGAGCTCTCACCATAGACAGCTTTTATCAAGGCAAAGAAACGACCCCAGAGCCAGAGGTTCCTTTAGACAAAAATCTAGAGAACATCAGCCAGGACCATCACTGGTCCCCTTTTCAAAAGGCCTTTCTGGAAGACTGCATAAAGAACCTCAAAAGAGAGCTGGAGGATAAATGGGAAAATAAACTGAAATCAGTGCAAGAAGGATATGATGCCCTGCGAAAGAGATATGAAAAAGACACCAATTTATTAAAAAATAAAATTAGTGAAGTGGAAAAAGAGTGCAAGGAACAAATTGGCCAGTTACAAAAGGAGCTTAAAAAGGTAACTGAAGAAAACAATACTTTAAAAATAAGAATTGAACAAATGCAAGTGAATGACTCACTAAGACTTGAAGAATCAGTCAAACAAAAACATGAAAAATTAGAAGAAAAAATGAAATATCTCCTGGGAAAAACAACTGACTTGGAAAATAGATCTAGAAGAGAAAATCTAAGGATTATTGGACTTCCTGAAAGCCATGATGAAAAAAAGAATCTAAACACTATCTTCCAGGAAATCCTGAAAGAAAACTGCCCTGAGATTGTAGAATCAAAGGGCAAAATCACCATTGAAAGAATTCACCGATCACCTCCTGAAAGAGACCCCAAAATTAAGACCCCAAGGAATATCGTGGCTAAATTTCAGGACTATAGCACCAAGGAACAGATTCTGCTGGCAGCTAGAAAGAAACAATTCAAATACCAAGGTTCAATAATTAGAATCACACAGGATTTGTCAGCTTCCACACTGAAGGATCGAAGGGCATGGAACCAGATATTCCGAAGGGCAAAGGAACTTGGATTACAGCCAAGAATAACCTATCCAGCTAGAATGAGCATTATCCTCCAGGGAAGAAGATGGTCATTCAATGATATAGGTCAATTTCACCTATTTCTAATGAAAAGACCGGATCTGAACAAAAAATTCGACACCCAAACACAGAACTCAAGAGATGCATAAAAAGGTAAAAAGGAAAGGTCTCTTGAGAACTTTATTGCTACTAGGGAGATACTGAAAGTTTGGGGGTATAATTAACTAGATATTACTTTGATAATATGAAAAAGAGAACTAGAGGGGAAAATGTTGTCATACTGGGGAAAAGAGGGAAAAAGTGGTAAAATAAGATCTAAAAAAAAAAGGAGGTAAAAACAAGGTTAAAATCACTTGAAGAGGCAAAGAAAACCTAATATAATTGAGAGAAAGAGGGGAGGGAGATGAGCACTGTGTAAATTTTACTCTCATCAGGTTGGGCTCTAAAAGTGTATATCAGACATTTGATTTCACATAGAAACTTGTCTGTTGCTAGAGGGAAGTGGGAGGAAAAGTAGGAAAAGTAAGGGACAAACTAATAGAAGGGAAAATAGAAGAATCAGGGGAAAGGAATAAAAACAGGGGGAGGGGATCTAAAGGGTGAAGTATTGTTTGGGGGAGGGGGTCATCAAAAGCAAAGTACTGAGGAGGGGGAAAGGGAAAAAGGGGAAAGGAAAGGGGAAAACATAACGAGGGTAAATAAGATGGCAGGAAATAAAGAATTAGTTATTCTAACTGTGAATGTGAATGGGATGAACTCTCCCATAAAGCGGAAGCGGATAGCAGACTGGATTAAAAACCAGAATCCCACAATATGTTGTCTACAAGAAACACATTTAAAACATAGTGACACATATAGAATGAAGGTAAACGGCTGGAGCAGAAAATATTATGCTTCAGGTGAACAAAAAAAAGCAGGGGTAGCAATCCTTATCTCAGATCAAGTAAAAGCCAAGATAGATCTAATCAAAAGAGATAAGGAAGGAAACTATATTCTATTAAAGGGTACCATAGATAATGTAGCAATATCTATATTAAATATATATGCACCAAGTGCAATAGCACACAAATTCCTAGGGGAGAAATTAAGAGAGATGCAAGAAGAAATAGACAGCCAAACGATACTAGTGGGGGATCTCAACCTTGCTCTCTCAGAATTAGATAAATCAAACTACAAAATAAACAAGAAAGAAACTAGGGAGATAAACCAATTGTTAGAAAAGTTAGGTATGATAGATCTATGGAGAAAGTTGAATGGAGACAGTAGGGAGTTTACTTTTTTCTTAGCAGTCCATGGAACCTATACAAAAATTGACCATGTGTTAGGGCATAA